>CABFWO010003440.1:0-87558 GCA_902155825.1 Timema genevievae
CAAGACAATTTATGTGGGGTTGAATAAGTTAATCAGAGGAGAGACTCAATACTTTATTTTATCTCAATTTTTCTTAACACTATTTTACATTATTATTTTTTTCTTCACCAAGTTTGTCAAATGAAAATTAGTATTAAATTATTGTGTTTTTTTGTTGTTAAATATTATTTTTGGCGTCAAATAGGTAGGCTTATAACTTTTTATTTAATTGTGTCCGTAAATTAAAATATCTACATACTAATGAAATAATAAGGTCTGGGTTTTTTTGTTTATTTGTATCGACACTACATATTCCATTGTTTCATACCTTTTTGGTACCACACCACAATTTTTAGGTATAGTCACTAGTAAAAAAACCATAAGATCGTGGTTTTTTGTTTTTTTATTTAAATTTTTTATAAGGATCTTGCTCACAGATGTACAAACCTCAGCATATAGCTGCGAATACCTTGAGAGGTGGAATCTCACTTATGTGTTCTACCGGCTGTGCAGCATTGAGGGTAGAGTTGATGGGTTTTTTTTTCTTACAAGGTCGTAAAAATCCTGGCCATGTAATCAAGTAAACAGGTCGTAAGTATCCTGGCCATGTAGTCAAGTAAATAGGTCTTAAGGATCTTGGCCTTTAGTAAAGTAAATAGGTCTTAAGGATCTTGGCCCTTTAGTAAAGTAAATAGGTCTTAAGGATCCTAGCCCTGTAGTGAAGTAAACCTCTCTTAAGGATCTTTGACATGTAGTTAAGTAAACATGTCGTAAGTATCCTGGCCATGTAGTCAAGTAAATAGGTTTATAGGATCCTGTCCCTTTGTCAATTAAATAAGTCTTAAGTATCCTGGCCCTATATTCAAAATAACAGGTCTTAAGGATTCTGGCCATGTAGTCATGTAAACAGGTCGTAAGTATTCTCGCCATGTAGTCAAGTAAATAGGTCTTAAGGATCCTGGCACTGTAATCAAGTAAATATGTCTTAAGGATCTTTGGCCCTGTAATCAAGTAAACAAGTTTTAAGGATCCACGCCATGTAGTCAATTAAACAGGTTGTAAGGATCCTGGCCTATTAGTCAAGTAAATAGGTCTTATGTATCCTGGACCTGTAGACAAGTAAATAGGTCTTAAATATCCTGGTCCTATAATTAAGTAAACATGTCTTAAGGATCCTCGCCATAGAGTCAAGTAAACAGGTCTTAAGGATCCTGGCCATGTAGTCAAGTAAATAGGTCTTAAGGATCCTGGCCCTGTAAACAAGTAAACAAGTCTTATAAATCCTGCCCCTGTAGTCAAGTAAACAAGTCTTAAGGATCCTTATCATGTAGTCAATTTAACAGGTCGTAAGGATCCTGGCCATTTAGTCAAGTAAATTGGTCATAAGGATCCTGGCAATTTATTCAAGTAAATATGTCTTAAGGATCCTGTCCCTGTAGTAAAGTAAATAGGTCTTAAATATCCTGGTCCTGTAGTCAAGTAAACATGTCTTAAGGATACATTTCATGTAGTGAAGTAAACAGGTCGTAAGGATCCTGGCCATGTTGTCAAGTAAATAGGTCTTAAGGATCGTGGCCCTGTAGTCAAATAAATAGGTCTTGAGAATCCTGGCCCTTTTGTAAAGTAAACTTGTCTTAAGGATCCTGGCCACGTAGTCAAGTAAACCTATTGTAAGGATCCTGGCCATGTAATCAAGTAAATAGGTCTTAAAGATCCTGGCATTTTAGTCAATTAAAAAGGTATTAAGGATCCCGGCCCTATAATAAATTAAACAGGTCTTAATGATCCTGGCCCTGTATTCAAGTAAACAAATCTTAAGGTTCTTGGCCATTTAGTCAAGTAAACAGGTCGTAAGGATCCTGGCCATGTATACAAGTAAACAGGTCTTAAGGATCCTGTGTATGTAGTCAAGTAAATAGGTCTATGGGATCCTTTCCCTTTAGTCAATTAAATAAGTCTTAAGTTTCTTGGCCCTATAGTCAAAATAACAGGTCTTAAAGATCCTGGCCATGTAGTCAAGTAAAAAGGTCGTAAGTATTCTCACCATGTAGTCAAGTAAATAGGTCTTAAGGATCCTGGTCCTGTAGTCAAATAAATAGGTCTTAAGGATCCTTGGCCCTTTAGTCAATTAAACAAGTCTAAATGGACCTGGCCATGTAGTCAAGTAACCAGGTCCTAACGATCCTGGCCATGTAGTCAAGTAAATAGGTCTTAAAGATACTGGCCCTGTAGTCAAGTAAACAGGTCTTAAGAATGCTGGTAATTTAGACAAGTAAACAGGTCGTAAGTATCCTTGCCATGTAGTCAAGTAAATAGGTCCTAAAGATACTGGCCCTGTAATCAAGTAAATAGGATTTAAGGATTCTGGCTCTGTAGTCAAGTAAACAGGTCTTAAGTATCCTGGTCCTGTAGTCAAGTAAATATGTCTTAAGGATCTTGGCCTTGTAGTCAAGTAAACAGGTCTTAAGTATCCTGGCCATTTATTCAAGTAAACATGTCTTTGAGATCCTGGCCATGTAGTCAAGTAAATAGGTCTTAAGGATCCTGGACCTGTAGTCAAGTAAATAGGTCTCAAAGATCTGGGCCCTGTAGTCAAGTAAACAGGTCTTAATATTCCTGGCCATGTAGATATGTAAACAGGTCGTAAGAATCCTGGCCATGTAGTCAAGTAAATAGGTCTTAAAAATCCTGGCCTTTAATTAAAATAAATAGGTCTTAAGGATCCTGGCGTTAGTAAAGTAAACAGGTCTTAAGGATCCTGGCCATATAGTCAAGTAAACAGGTCGTAACGATCCTGGCCCTGTAGTCAAGTAAATAAGTCTTAAGTAACCAGGCCCTTTAGTCAAGTAAATAGGTTTATGGATTCTGGCCCTGTAGTTAATTAAACAGGTCTTAAAGTTCCTGGCATTCTAGTCAAGTAAACAGGTCTTATGTATCCTGGCCCTGTAGTAAAATAAACTGGGATTAAGTATCCTGGCCATGTATTCGAGTAATCAGTTCGTAAGGATCCTGGCTCTGTAGTCAAGTGTACAGGTCTTAAGGAACCTGTCCATGTAGTCAAGTAAAGAAGTCGTAAGGATCCTGACCATATAGTCAATTAAATAGGTCTTAAGGATCCTGGCCCTGTATTCAAGTTAAAATTTCTTTAGGATCCTAGCCCTGTAGTCAAGTAAACAGGTTTTAAGGATCGTGGCCATGTATTCAAGTAAACAGGTCTTAGGATCCTGTGTATGTAGTCAAGTAAATAGGTAGTTAGGATCCTGGCCATGTATTCAAGTAAACATGTCGTAAGGATCCTGGCCATATAGTCAAGTAAATATGTCTTAATGATCCTGGACCTTTAGTCATGTTAATAGTTCTTAAGGATCCTG
Organism: Timema genevievae; assembly: GCA_902155825.1. Taxonomy (NCBI): domain Eukaryota; kingdom Metazoa; phylum Arthropoda; class Insecta; order Phasmatodea; family Timematidae; genus Timema; species Timema genevievae. The sequence goes on from CABFWO010003440.1 coordinate 3,351, forward strand.
GACCTGTAGTCAAGTAAACAATTCTTAAGGATCCTGGCCATGTAGTCAAGTAAACTGGTCGTAAGGATCCTGGCCCTGTAATCAAGTAAATAGGTATTAAGGATCCTGGCCCTGTAGTCAAGTAAACAGGTCTTAAGGATACTTACCATGTAGTCAAATAAACAGGTCGTAATGATCCTGGCCATGTAGTCAAGTAAACAGGTCGTAAAGATCCTGGCCATGTAGTCAAGTATATAGGTCTTAAAGATCCTGGCCATGTAGTCAAGTAAATAGGTCTTAAGGATCCTAGCCCTGTATTCAAGTAAACAAGTATTCGGATCCTGGCCATGTAGTAAATTTAACAGTTCGTAAGGATCCTGGCCATTTAGTCAAGTAAATAGGTCTTAGAGATACTGGCCCTGTAGTTAAGTAAACAGGTCGTAAATTTCCTGGCCATGTAATCATGTAAATAGGTCTGAAGGATATTGGCCCTGTAGTCAAGTAAACAGTTCTTAAGTATCCTGGTCATGAAGTCAAGTGAACAGGTCTTAAGGATCCTGTCCATGTATTCAAGTAAACAGGTCGTAAATATCCTGGTCATGTAGTCAAGTAAAATGGTCTTAAGAATCCTGGCCATGTAGTCAATAAATAGGTCTTAACGATCCTGGCCCTGTAGTCAAGTAAATAGGTCTTAAGGATCCTGGACCTGTATTCAAATAACCGGTCTTAAGGATCTTGGCCGTGTAGTCAATTAAACAGGTCGTAAGAATCCTGGCCATGTAGTCAAGTAAATAGGTCTTAAGGATCCTGGCCATGAAGTCAAGTAAATATGTCCTAAGGATCCTGGCCCTGTAGTCAAGTAAACAATTCTTAAGGATCCTGGCAATGTAATCAGTTAAACAGTTCGTAATGAATCTGGCCATGTAGTCAAGTAAATAAATCTTAAGGATCATGGCCCTGTAGTCAAGTAAACAGGTCTTAAGGATCCTGGCCATGTAGTCAAGTAAATAGGTCTTAAGGATCATGGCCCTGTAGTCAAATAAATAGGTCTTAAGGATCATGGCCCTGTAATCAAGTAAACAAGTCTTAAAGATCGATGCCATGTAGTCAAGTAAACAGGTCGTAAGAATCCTGGCCATATAGTTTAGTAAATAGGTCTTAAGAAACCTGGCCCGTTATTCAAGTAAATAGTTCTAAAGTATCCTGGCCCTGTAATCAAACAAATAAGTCTTAAGGATCCTGGCACTGTAGTCAAGTAAACAGGTCCTAAGTATCCTGGCCATGTAGTCAATTAAAGAGGTCATAAGGATCCTGGCCATATAGTCAAGTAAATATGTCTTAAGGATCCTGGCCATGTAATCAAGAAAACAGGTGGTAAGTATCCTGGCCATATAGTCAAGTAAGTAGATTATAAGGATCCTGGCCCTGTAGTCAAGTAAATATATTTTAAGTATTCTGGCCCTGTAGTCAAGTAAACAGGTCTTGAGGATCCTGGCCATGTAGTCAAGAAATTGGTCTTAAAGATCCTGGACCTGTAGTCAAGAAAATAAGTCTTAAGGATCCTGGCCTTGTAGTCAAGTAAACATGTTTTAAGGATCACGGCCCTATATTCATGTAAGTAGTTCTTAAGGATCCTGGCCCTGTAGTCAAGCAAATAAGTCTTAAGGATCTTGGCCCTGTAGTCAAGTAAACGTGTCTTAAGGATCCTGGCCATGTAGTAAAGTAAAAATTCGTAAGGATCCTGGCCATGTAGTCAATTAAATAGGTCTTAAGTATCCTTGCCCTGTAGTCAAGTAAATAGGTATTAAGGATCCTGGCCCTGTAGTCAAGTTACCAGGTCTTACGGATCCTGGCCATGTAGTCAAGTAAACAGGTAGTAAGGATCCTGGCCATGTAGTCAAGTAAATAGGTCATAATGAACCTTGCCCTGTTGTCAAGTAAGGATCATGGCCCCCTAGTAAAGTAAACAGGTCTTAAGTATCCTGGCCATGTAGTCAAGAAAACAGGTAGTAAAGATTCTGGCCATGTAGACAAGTCAATAGGTCTTAAGTATTCTGGTCCTGTAGTCAAGTAAAGAGGTCTTAAGGATCATGGCCATATAGTCAAGTAAACATGTTTTAAGGATCCTGGCTATGTAGTCAAGTAAACAGGTCGTAAGGATCCTGGCCATATAGTCAAGTAAGTAGATCATAAGGATCCTGGCCCTTTAGTCAAGTAAATAGTTCTTAATGATCCTAGCTTGTAGTCAAGTAAACAAGTCTTAAGGATCGTGACCATGTAATCAAGTAAACAGGTCGTATGGATCCTGGCCCTGTAGTCAATAAATATGTATTAAGTATCCTGGTCCTGTAATCAACTAAACAGGTCTTAAGGATCCTGGCCATGTACTCATGTAAACAGGTCGTAAGAATTATTACCATGTAGTTAAATATATATGTCTTATGGATCCTGGCCCTGTAGTCAAGTTAATATATCTTAAGTATCCTGGCCCTGTAGTCAAGTAAACAGGTCTTAAGGATTCTGGCCATGTAGTCAAGTAAACATGTCGTAAGGATCCTGGCCATGTAGTCAAGTAAATAGGTCTTAAGAATCCTGGCCCTTTAGTCAAGTAAAGAGGTCATAAGTATCCAGGCCCTGTAGTAAAGTAAACAGGTCTTAAGGAACCTGGCCATGTAGTCAAGTAAAAAGGTCAAAAGTATCCTGGACATGTAGTGAAGTAAATAGGTCTTAAGAATCCTGGACCTGTAGTAAAGTAAATAAGACTTAAGGATCCTAGCTCTGTAGTCAATTAAATAGGTCTTAAGGATACTTGCCCTGTAGTCAAGTAAACAGGTCTTAAGTATCCTGTCCCTGTAGTCAGGTATATGCGTCGTAAGAATCCTGGCCATGTAGTCAAGTACTTATGTCTTAGTGTTCCTGGCCATGTAGTCAATTAAATAGGTCTTAAGGATTCTTGTACTGTAGTAAATTAAACAGGTCTTAAGGATCCTCACTATGAAGTCAAGTAACCAGGTCGTAAGAATACTGGCCATGTAGTCAAGTAAACAGGTCTTAAGTATCCTGGCCATGTAGTCAAGTAAATAGGTCCTAAGGATTCTGGATTTGTAGTCAAGTAAAGAGGTCTAAAGGATTCTGGCCTTGTAGTCTAGTAAACAGGTCGTAAGGTATCTGGCCATGTAGTCAAGTATATAGGTCTTAGGGATCCTAGCCCTTTAGTCAAGTAAATAGGTTTTAAGGATCCTTGCTTTGTAGTCAAGTAAACAGGTCTTAAGGATAATGTCCATGTAGTCAATTAAACTGGTCGTAATGATCATGGCCATGTAGTCAAGTAAATATGTCTTAAGGATCCTGGCCCTGTAGTCAATTAAATAGGTCTTAAAATTCTTGGCCCTGTAGTAAAGTAAACAGGTCTTAAAGATCCTGGCCATGTAGTCAATTAAACAGGTCGAAAGGTTCCTGGCCATATAGTCAAGTAAGTAGATCTTAAGGATCCTGGCCCTGTAGTCAAGTAAATAGGTCTTAAATATTCTGGACCTGTAGTCATGTAAATAAGTCTTAAGGATCCTGGCCCTGTATTTATGTAATCAGGTCTTAAGGATCCTGGCCATGTAGTCAAGTAAACAGGTTGTAATGATCCTAGCCCTGTAGTCAAGTAAATAGGTCTTAAGGATCCTGGCCATGTAGTTAAGAAAATAGGTCTTAAGGATCCTGCCCATGTAGTCAAGTACAAATGTTGTAAGGATCCTGGCCATGTAGTCAAGTAAATAGGTCTTAAGGATCCTTGCTCTGTAATCAAGTAAATAGGTCTTAAGGATCCTGGCTCTGTTGTCAAGTAAACAAGTCTTAAGTATCCTGACCATGTAGTCAAGTAAACAGGTCGTAAGGTTCCTGGCCATATAGTCAAGTAAGTAGATCTTAAGGATCCTGGCCCTGTAGTCAAGTAAATAGGTCTTAAGTATCCTGGCCATGTAGTCAAGTAAATAGGTCCTAATGATACCTGCCCTCTTCTAAAGTATATAGGTCTTAAGGATTCTGGCCCTCTAGTAAAGTAAACAGGTCTTAAGGATCCTAGCCATCTATTCAAGTAAACGGGTCTTAAGGATCTTGGATCTGTACTCAAATAAATAGGTCTTAAGGATCCTGGCCCTGTAGTCAAATAAACAGGTCTTAAGATCCTGGCCTTGTAGTCAAGTAAACAGGTCGTAAGTATCCTGGCCATGTAGTCAAGTAAACAATTCGTAAGGATACTGGCCATGTAGTCAAGTAAATAGGTCTTAAGTATCCTGGCCCTGTAGTCAAGTAAATATGTCTTAAGTATCCTGGCCTTTTAGTCAAGTAAACATTTCTTAAGTATCCTGGCCATGTAATCAATTAAACAGGTCGTAATGATCCTGGCCATGTAGTAATGTAAATAGGAGTTAAAAATCCTGGCCCAGTAGTCAAGTAAATAGATCTTAAGGATCCTGGCCCTGTATTCAAGTAAACAGGTCTTAAGGATCATGGCCATGTGATCAAGTAAACAGGTCGTAAAGATCCTGAACATGTAGTCAGGTAAATGTGTATTAATTTCCTGGCCCTTTAGTCAAGTATTTAGGTCTTAAGTATCCTGGCCCTGTAGTCAAGTAAATATGTCTTAAGGATCCTAGCCATGTAGTCAATTAAATAGGTCTTAAGGATTCTTGTACTGTAGTAAATTAAACAGGTCTTAAGGATCCTCACTATGTAGTCAAGTAAACAGGTCGTAAGAATCCTGGCCATGTAGTCAAGTAAACAGGTATTAAGTATCCTGGCCATGTAGTCAAGTAAATAGGTCCTAATGATTCTGGACTTGAAGTCAAGTAAAGAGTTCTAAAGGATTTTGGCCATGTAGTCTAGTAAACAGGTCGTAAGATATCTGGCCATGTAGTAAAGTAAATAGGTCTTAAGGATCCTGGCCCTGTAGTCAATTAAATAGGTCTTAAGATTAGTGGCCCTGTAATAAATTAAACAGGTCTTAAAATCCTGGCCATTTGGTCAAGTAAACAGGTCGTAAAGATCCTGGCCATGTATTCAAGTAAATGATTTTTAAGGATCCTGGCCCTGTAGTCAAGTAAATAGGTATTAAGGATCCTGGCCCTGTAGTAAAATAAACAGGTCTTACGGATCCTGGCCATGAATTCAAGTAATAAATTCGTAAGGATCCTGGCCATGTAGTCAAGTAAATATATCTTAAAGATCCTGGCCCTGTAGTCAAGTAAATAAATCTTAAATATCCTGGCCCTTTAGTCAAGTATACAGGTCTTAAGAATTCTAGCAATGTAGTCAAGTAAACAGGTCAAAATGATTCTGGCCATGTAGTCAAGTAAACAGGTCGTGAGGATCCTGGCCATGTAGACAAGTAAATAGGTCATACGAAACCTGGCCCTGTAGTCAAGAAAATATGTCTCAAGGATCCTGGCCCCGTAGTCAAGTAAACATGTCTTATGGATCCTGGCGATGTAGTCAAGTAAACAGGTCGTAACGATCCTGGCCATGTAGTCAAGTAAATAGGTCCTAAGGATCCTGACCCTGTTGTTAAATAAATAAGTCTTAAGTATCCTGGCCCTGTAGTAAAATAAACAGATCTTAAGAAACCTGGCCATGTAGTCAGTAAACAGCTCGTAAGGATCCTGGCTATGTAATCAATTAAATAGATCTTAAGAATCCTGTCCCTTTTGTCAAGTAAAGTGTTCTTAAGTATCCTGGCCCTGTAGTCAAGTAAATAGGTCTTAAGTATCCTGGCCATGTAGTCAATTAAATATGTCTTAAGAATCATTGTACTGTAGTAAATTAAACAGTTCTTAAAAATCCTCACCATGTAATAATGTAAACAGGTCGTAAGGATCCTGGCCATGTAGTCAAGTAAATAGGTCTTAAGGATCCTGTACCCTGTAGTCAAGTAAATAGGTCTTAAGGATCCTGTACCTGTAGTCAAATAACAGGTCTTAAGGACCTTGGCCGTGTAGTCAAGTAAACAGGTCGTAAGAATCCTGGCCATGTAGTCAAGTAAATATGTCTTAAGGATACTGGCCATGAAGTCAAGTAAATATGTCCTAAGGATCCTGGCCCTGTAGTCAAGTAAACAATTCTTAAGGATCCTGGCAATGTAATCAGTTAAACAGTTCGTAAGTATCATGGCCATGTAGTCAAGTAAATAGGTCTTAAGGATCTTGGCCCTGTAGTCAAGTAAATAGGTCATAAGGATCCTGGCCCTGTAGTCAAGTAAACAGGTCCTAATGATCCTGGCCATGTAGTCATGTAAACTTGTCTTAATGATCCTGGCCATGTAGTCAAGTAAAAAGGTCTTAATGTTTCTGGCCATGTAGTCAAGTAAATATGTCTTAAGGATCCTGGCCATGTAGTCAAGTAAATAGGTCGTAAGGATCCTGGCCATGTAGTCAAGTAAATAGGTCTTAATGATCCTTGCCCTGTTGTCAAGTAAATAGGTACTTAAGTATTCTGCCCTTCTAGTAAATTAAACAGGTCTGAAGGATCCTGGCCATGTAGTCAAGTAAACAGGTCGTAATGAAACTGGCCATGTAGTCAAGTAAATAAATCTTAAAGATCATGGCCCTGTAATCAAGTAAACAGGTCTTAAGGATCCTGGCCATGTAGTCAAGCAAATAGGTCATAAGGATCTTAGCCCTGTAGTCAAGTAAATAGATCCTAAGTATCCTGGACTTGTAGTCAAGTAAACAGGTCTTAAGGATCTTGGCCGTGTTGACAATTATAATGGTCATAAGGATCCTGGCCATGTAGTCAAGTAAATAGGTCTTAAGGATCCTGGCCCTGTAGTCAAGTAAATAGATCTTAATGATATTGGCCCTGTAGTCAAGTAAATAGGTCATAAGGATCCTGGCCCTGTAGTTAAGTAAAAAGGTCCTAATGATCCTGGCCATGTAGTCAAGTAAACAGTTCTTAAGGATCCTGGCCATGTAGTCAAGTAAATAGATCTTAATATTCCTGTCCCTGTAGTCAAGTAAATATGCTTAAGGATCCAGGCCATGTAGTCAAGTAAATAGGTCGTAAGGATCCTGACCATGTAGTCAAGTAAATAGGTCTTAATGATCCTTGCCCTGTTGTCAAGTAAATAGGTCTTAAGGATTCTGGTCCTCTAGTAAAGTAAACAGATCTTAAGGATCCTGGCCATGTAGTCAAGTAAACAGGTCGTAATGAAATTGGCCATTTAGTCAAGTAAATAATTCATAAGGATCCTGCCCCTGTAGTCAAGTAAACAGGTTTTTGGGATCCTGGCCATGTAGTCAAGTAAATAGGTCTTAAGGATCTTGGCCCTGTAGTCAAGTAAATAGATCTTAAGTATCCTGGACTTGTAGTCAATTAAACAGGTCTTAAGGATCATGGCCATGTAGTCAAGTAAACAGGTCGTAAGGTTACTGGTCGTTTTGTCAAATAAATAGGTCTTAATGATCCTGGCCCTGTAGTCAAGTGAATAGATCTTAAGTATCCTGGCCCTTTAGTCAAGTAAACAGGTCTTAACGATCCTCTTCATGAATTCAAGTAAACAGGTCGTAATCAACCTGGCCATGTATTCAAGTAAATAATTCTTAAGGATCCTGGACCTTTAGTCATGTAAACAGGTCTTAAGAATCCCGGCCATGTAGTCAAGTAAATAGGTCTTAAGGATCCTGGCCCTGTAGTCAAGTAAATAGGTCTAAGGATTCTGGACTTGTAGTTAAGTAAATAGGTCTAAAGGATTCTGGCCATGTAGTCTAGTAAACAGGTCGTAAGGTACCTGGCCATGTAGTCAAGTAAATAGGTCTTAGGGATCCTGGCCCTGTAGTCAAGTAAATAGGTCTTAAGGATCCTGGCTCTGTAGTCAAGTAAACAGGTCTTAAGTATAATGGCCATGTAGTCAAGTAAACGTGTCGTAAAGATCCTGGCCATGTATTCAAGTAAATAGGTTTTAAGGATCCTTGCCCTGTAGTCAAGTAAAGAGGTCTTAATGATCCTGGCCCTTGAGTCAAGTAAACAAGTCTTAAAGATCAATGCCATGTAGTCAAGTAAACAGGTCGTAAGAATCCTGGCCATATAGTTAAGTAAATAGGTCTTAAGGATCCTGGTCCTGTATTCAAGTAAATAGTTCTAAAGTAACCTGGCCCTGTAGTCAAGCAAATAAGTCTTAAGGTTCCTGGCCCTGTAGTCAAGTAAATAGGTCCTAAGGATCCTGGCCAAGTAGTCAATATAGAGGTCTTAAGGATCCTGGCCATATAGTCAAGTAAACATGTCTTAAGGTTCCTGGCCATTTAGTCAAGTAAACAGTTGGTAAGGATCCTGGCCATATAGTCAAGTAAGTAGATTATAAGGATCCTGGCCCTGTAGTCAAGTAAATATATTTTAAGGATCATGGCCCTGTAGTCAAGTAAATAGGTCTTAAGGATCCTGGCCATGTAGTCAAGTAAATAGGTCTTACGGATCCTGGCCATGTAGTCAAGTAAAAATTTCGTAAGGATCCTGGCTATGTAGTCAAGTAAATAGGTCTTAAGGATCCTGGCCCTGTAGTCAAGTAAATAGGTATTAAGGATCCTGGCCCTTTGGTCAAGTAAACAGGTCTTACGGATCCTGGCCATGTAGTCAAGTAAACAGGTCGAATGGATCCTGGCCATGTAGTCAAGTAAATATTTCTTAAGGATCCTTTCCCTGTAGTCAAGTAAATAGATCTTAAGTATCCTGGCCCCGTAATCAAGTAAACAGGTCTTATGGATCCTGGCGATGTAGTCAAGTAAACAGGTCGTAATAACCCTGGCCACGTAGTCAAGTAAATAGGTCCTAAGGATCCTGGCCCTGTAGTTAAATAAATAAGTCTTAAGTATCCTGGCCCTGTAGTAAAATAAACAGATCTTAAGGATCCAGGCCATGTAGTCAGTAAACAGGTCGTAAGGTTCCTGGCCATGTAGTCAAGTAAATAGATCTTAAGAATCCTGGCCCTTTAGTCAAGTAAAGAGGTCTTAAGTATCCTGGCCCGGTAGTCATGTAAACAGGTCTTAATGATCCTGGCCATGTAGTCAAGTAAACAGGTCGTAAGGATCCAGGACATGTAGTGAAGTAAATAGGTCTTAAGAATCCTGGACCTGTAGTAAAGTAAATATGTCTTAAGGATCCTGGCTCTGTAGTCAAGTAAATAAGCCTTAAGGTTCCTTGCCCTGTAATCAAGTAAACAGGTCTTAAGGATATTGACCCTGTAGTAAAGTATACAGGTCGTAAGGATCCTGGCCATTTATTCAAGTAAATAGGTCGTAAGAATCCTGGCCATGTAGTCAAGTAAATAGGTCTTAAGTATCCTGGCCATGTAGTCAATAAATAGATCTTAATTATCTTGGCCCTGTAGTCAAGTAAATAGGTCATAAGGATCCTGGCCCTGTAGTCAAGTAAAAAGGTCAAGTGATCCTGGCCATGTAGTCAAGTAAACAGGTCTTAAGGATCCTGTCCATGTAGTCAAGTAAATAGGTCTTAATGTTCCTGGCCGTGTAGTCAAGTAAATATGTCTTAAGGATCCAGGCCATGTAGTCAAGTAAATAGGTCGTATGGATCCTGATCATGTAGTCAAGTAAATAGGCCTTAATGATCCTTGCCCTGTTGTCAAGTAAATAGGTCTTAATGATACTGGCTCTATAGTAAAGTAAACAGATCTTAAGGATCCTGGCCATGTAGTCGAGTAAAGAGGTCGTAATGAAACTGGCCATTTAGTCAAGTAAATAAATCTTATGTATCCTGGCCCTGTAGTCAAGTAAACAGATCTTTGGGATCCTGGCCATGTAGTCTAATCAATAGGTCTTAAGAACCTTGGCCCTGTAGTCAAGTAAATAGATCTTTATTATCCTGGACTTGTAGTCAATTAAACAGGTCTTAAGGATCCTGGCCATGTAGTCAAGTAAACAGGTCGTAAGGTTCCTGGTCATGTTGTCAAATAAATAGGACTTAATGATCCTGGCCCTGTAGTCAAGTGAATAGATCTTAAGTATCCTGGCCCTGTAGTCAAGTAAATAGGTCCTAACGATCCTGTTTATGAATTCAAGTAAACAGGTCGTAAGTAACCTGGCCATGTAGTCAAGTAAACAGGTCTTAAAGATCCTGGCCATGTAGTCAAGTAAATAAGTTTTAAGGATCCTGGCCCTTTAGTCAAGTAAACAGGTCTTAAGGATCCTGTCCATGTAGTAAAATAAACAGGTCTTAAATTTCCTTGCTCTGTAATCAAGTGAATATATCTTAAAGATCCTGGCCCTGTTGTCAATTAAACAGGTCTTAAGGATCCTGGCCATGTAGTTAAGTAAACAGGTCGTAATGAACCTGGCCATGTAGTCAAGTAAATAAGTCTTAAGGATTCTGACCCTTTAGTCAAGTAAACAGGTCTTAAGGTTCTTGGTCATGTAGTCAAGTAAATATGTCTTAACGATCCTGGCCCTGTAGTCAAGCAAATAAGTCTTAAGGATCCTGTCCCTGTAGTCAAGTAAACAGGTCTTAAGGATACTGGCCATGTAGTCAATTAAAGAGGTCTTAAGGATCCTGGCCATATAATCAATTAAACATGTCTTAGAGGATCCTGGCCATATAGTCAAGTAAACAGGTCGAAAGGATCCTGGCCATATAAGCAAGTAAACCTGTCTTAAGGATCCTGTCCATGTAGTCAAGTAAACAGGTGGTAAGGATCCTGGCCATAAAGTCAAGTAAGTAGATTATAAGGATCCTGGCCCTGTAGGTAAGTAAATATATTTTAAGGATCCTGAACCTGTAGTCAAGTAAACAGTTCTTTAGTATCCTGGCCATGTAGAAAATTAAATAGGTCTTAAAGATCCTGGCCCTATAGAAAGATAATAATTCTTAAGGATCCTGGTCTTGTAGTCAAGTAAACAGGTCTTAAGTATCCAGGCCCTCTATTCAAGTAAATAGTTCTTAAGGATCCTGGCCCTGTAGTCAAGCAAATAATTCTTAAGGATCCTGGCCCTGTAGTCAAGCAAACAAGTCTTTAGAATCCTGGCCATGTAGTAAAGTAAAAATGTCATAAGGATCCTGGCCATGTAGTCAAGTAAATAGGTCTTAAGGATCCTGGCCCTGTAGTCAAGTAAATAGGTATTAAGGATCCTGGCCCTGTAGTCAAATAAACAGGTCTTACGGATCCTGGCCATGTTTTCAAGTAAACAGTTCGTAAGGATCATGGCCATGTAGTGAAGTAAATATGTCTTAAGGATCCAGGCCCTGTAGTCAAGTAAATAGATCTTAAGTATCCTGGCCCTGTAGTCAAGTAAACAGGTCTTAAGAATTCTAGCAATGTAGTCAAGTAAACAGGTTGAAATGATTCTGGGCATGTAGTCAAGTAAACAGGTCGTGAGGATCCTGGCCATGTAGACAAGTAAATAGGTCTTAAAGATCCTGGCCCTGTAGTCAAGAAAATAGGTCTCAAGGATCCTGGCCCCGTAGTCAAGTAAACTTGTCTTAAGGATCCTGGCTCTGTAGTCAAGTAAATAGGTCCTAAGGATCCTTGCCCTGTAGTCAAGTAAACCTGTCTTAAGGATCCTGTCCATGTAGTCAAGTAAACAGGTGGTAAGGATCCTGGCCATAAAGACAAGTAAGTAGATTATAAGGATCCTGGCCCTGTAGGTAAGTAAATATATTTTAAGGAACCTGAACCTGTAGTCAAGTAAACAGTTCTTTAGTATCCTGGCCATGTAGAAAATTAAATAGGTCTTAAAGATCCTGGCCCTATAGTCAAGAAAATAATTCTTAAGGATCCTGGTCTTGTAGTCAAGTAAACAGGTCTTAAGTATCCCGGCCCTCTATTCAAGTAAATAGTTCTTAAGGATCCTGGCCCTGTAGTCAAGCAAATAAGTCTTAAGGATCCTGGCCCTGTAGTCAAGCAAACAAGTCTTTAGAATCCTGGCCATGTAGTAAAGTAAAAATGTCATAAGGATCCTGGCCATGTAGTCAAGTAAATAGGTCTTAAGGATCCTGGCCCTGTAGTCAAGTAAATAGGTATTAAGGATCCTGGCCCTGTAGTCAAATAAACAGGTCTTACGGATCCTGGCCATGTTTTCAAGTAAACAGTTCGTAAGGATCCTGGCCATGTAGTCAAGTAAATATGTCTTAAGGATCCTGGCCATGTAGTCAATTAAATAGGTCTTAAGGATCATTGTACTGTAGTAAATTAAACAGGTCTTAAGGATCCTCACCATGTAGTCAAGTAAACAGGTCGTAAGAAAACTGGCCATGTAGTCAAGTAAATAGGTCTTAAGGATCGTGGCCATGAAGTTAATTAAATATGTCCTAAGGATCCTGGCCCTGTAGTCAAGTAAACAATTCTTAAGGATTCTGGCAATGTAATTTGTTAAAAAGGTCGTAAGTATCATGGCCATGTAGTCAAGTAAATAGGTCTTAAGGTGCCTGGCCCTGTAGTCAAGTAAACAGGTCTTAAGTATATTGGCCATGTAATCAAGTAAACAGGTCTCAAGGATCCAGGCCATGTAGTCAAGTAAACAGGTCGTAAGTATCCTGGCCATGTAGTTAAGTAAATAGGTCTTAATGAACCTTGCCCTGTTGTCAAGTAAAAGGGTCGTAAGGATTATGGCCCCCTAGTAAATTAAACAGGTCATAAGGATCCTGGCCATGTAGTCAAGAAAACAGGTCGTAAAGATTCTGGCCATGTAGTCAAGTCAATAGAACTTAAGAATCCTGGCCCTGTAGTCAAGTAAAGAGGTCTTAAGGATCATGGCTATATAGTCAAGTAAACATGTCTTAAGGATCCTGGCCATGTAGTCAAGTAAACAGGTGGTAAGTATCCTGGCCATATAGTCAAGTAAGTAGATTATAAGGATCCTGACCCTGTAGTCAAGTAAATATATTTTAATATTCTGGCCCTGTAGTCAAGTCAAAAAGTCTTAAGGATCCTGGCCATGTAGTCAAGAAATTGGTCAGAAAGATCCTGGCTTTATAGTCAAGAAAATAAATCTTAAGGATCCTGGCCCTGTAGTCAAGTAAACATGTTTTAAGGATCACGGCCCTGTATTCATGTATATAGTTCTTAAGTATCCTGGCCCTGTAGTCAAGTAAATATGTCTTAAGGATCCAGGCCATGTAGTCAAGTAAATAGGTCGTAAGGATCCTGACCATGTAGTCAAGTAAATAGGTCTTAACGAACCTGTTCATGAATTCAAGTAAACAGGTCGTAAGTAACCTGGCCATGTAGTCAAGTAAACAGGTCGTAATGAACCTGGCCATGTAGTCAAGTAAATAAGTCTTAAGGATCCTGACCCTTTAGTTAAGTAAACAGGTCTTAAGGTTCTTAGCCATATAGTCAAGGAAATATGTCTTAAGAATCCTGGCCCTTTAGTCAAGCAAATAATTCTTAAGGATCCTGGCCCTGTAGTCAATTAAACAGGTCTTAAGGATACTGGCCATGTAGTCAATTAAAGAGGTCTTAAGGATCCTGGCCATATAATCAATTAAACATGTCTTAGGGATCCTGGCCATGTAGTCATTTAAACAGGTCGAAAAGATCCTGGCCATATAGTCAAGTAAGTAGATCATAAGTATCTGGCCCTGTAGTAAAGTAATTATATCTTAAGGATCCTGACACTGTAGTCAAGTAAACAGGTCTTAAGTATCCTGGCCCTGTAGTCAAGTATATTGGTCGTTAGGATCCTGGCCATGTAGTCAAGTAAATATGTCTTAAGGATCCTGGCCATGTAGTCAATTAAATAGGTCTTAAGGTTTCTGGTACTATAGTAAATTAAACAGGTCTTAAGGATCCTCACCATGTAGTCAAGTAAACAGGTCGTAAGAATCCTGGCCATGTAGTCAAGTAAATAGGTCTTAAGGATCCTGGCCATGAAGTCAAGTAAATAGGTCTTAAGGATCCTGGCCCTGTAGTCAAGTTAATAGGTCTTAAGAATCCTGGCCATGTATTCAAGTAAACAGGTCATTAGGATCCTGGCCATGTAGTCAAGTAAAAAGGTCATAAGGACTCTGGCACTGTAGTTAAGTAAACAGGTCTTAAGGGTCCTGACCATTTAGTCAAGTAAACAGGTCGTAAGGATCTTGGTCATGTAGTCAATTAATTAGGTTTTAAATATCCTGGCCCTTTCGACAAGTAAATAAGTCTTAAGGATTCTGGCCTTGTGGTCAAGTAAATAGGTCGTAAGGATCCTGCCCAAGTAGTCAATAAATAGATCTTAAGTATCCTGGCCCTGTAGTAAGTAAACAGTTCTTAAAGTTCCTGGCCATGTAGTCAAGTACACAGGTCTTAAGGATCCTGGCCATGTAGTCAAGTAAACAGGTCTTAAGTATCCTGACCCAGTAGTCAAGTAAACAGGTTTTAAGGATCATGGCCATGTTGTCAAGTAAACAGGTAGTAAGGATCTTTCCCATGTAGTCAATAAATAGATCTTAAGGATCCTGGCCCTGTAGTCAATTAAAAAGATCTTAAGGATCCTGGCCATGTATTCAAGTAAACAGGTCATTAGGATACTGGCCATGTAATCTAATAAATAGGTCTTAAGTATCCTGGCCCTGTAGTCAGGTAATCAGGTCTTAAGGATCCTGGCCATGTAGTCAAGTAAACAATTCGTAAGGATCCTGACCATGTAGTCAAGTAAATTATTCATAAGAATCCTTGCCCTGTAGTCAAGTAAACAGGTCTTATGGATCCTTGCCCTGTAGTCAAGTAAACAAGTCTAAAGGATCATGGCCATGTAGTCATGTAAAGAGGTCTTAAGGATACTGGCCATGTAGTCAAGTAAATAGGTCTTAAGTATCCTGGCCCTGTAGTCAAGTAAAGAGGTGGTAAGGATCCTCACCATGTAGTCAAGTAAACAGGTCGTAAGTATCCTGGCTATGTAGTAAATTATATAGGTCTTAAGGATCCTGGCCCTGTAGTCAATTAAATAAGTCTTAAGGATCCTGGCCTTGTAGTCATGTAAATAGGTCTTAAAGATCCTGGCCATTTAGTCAAGTAAATAGGTCTTAAGATTCCTGGCCATGTAGTCAAGTAAACAGGTCGTAAGTATCCTGGCCATGTAGTCAAGTAAATAGGTCTAAAGGATCCTTGCCATATAGTCAAGTTAACAGGTCTTAAGTAACCTGGCCATGTAGTCAAGTAATTAACTCGTAAGGATCTTGGCCATGTAGTCAAATAAATAGTTCTTAACGATCCTGGACCTGTAGTCAAGTAAATGGGTTTTAAGGATCCTGGTCCTGTAGTCATGTAAACCGGTCTTAAGGATCCTGGCCATGTAGTCAAGTAAACAGGTCGTTAAGATCCTGGCAATGTAATCAAGTAAAAAGGTCTTAAGGATCCTGGCCCTGTAGTCAAGTAAATAGGTCTTAAGAATCATGGGCCTGTAGAAAATTAAACAGGTCTTAAAGATACTGTCCATGTAGTCAAGTAAACAGGACGTAAGAATCCTGGCCATGTATTCAAGAATATAGGTCTTAAGGATCCTGGTCATGTAGTCAAGTAAATATGTCTTAAGTATCCTGGCCCTGTAGTCAAGTAAACAGTTCTGTAGGATCTTGGCCATGTGTTCAGTTAAACAGTTCGTAAGGATCCTGGCTATGTAGTCAAGTAAATATGTCTTAAGTATCCTTGTCCTGTATTCAAGTAAATAGGTCTTAAAGATCCTGGCCCTGTAGTTATAACAGGTCTTATATATCCTGGCTTTGTAATCAAGTAAACAGGTCGTAAGGATCCTGGCCATGTTGTCTAATAAATAGGTCTTATATATCCTGGCCCTGTATCCAAATAAATATATCTTAAGGATCCTGTTCCTGTATTCAAGTAAACAGGTCTTAAGTATCCTGGCCATGTAGACAATTAAACAAGTCTAAAGGATCATGGCCATGTATTCAAGTAAACATGTCTCAAGGATCCTGGCCATGTAGTCAAGCAAATAGGTCTTAAGGATTCTGGCACTGTAGTCGAGTAAACAAGTCTTAAAGATCCTGTCAATGTAGTCAAGAAAACAGGTCGAAAGGATCCTGGCCATGTAGTCAAGTAAACAGGTCGTAAGTATCCTGGCCATGTAGTCAAGTAAATAGGTCTTAAGTATCCTGGCCCTGTAGTCAAGAAAAAATTCTTAACGATCCTGGCTTTGTATTCAAGTAAACAGGTCTTAAAGATCCTGGAAATGTAGTCAAGTAAACAGGTCGTAAGTATCCTGGCCATGGAGTCAAGTAAATAGGTCTTATGGATCCTGGCCAGTTAGTCAAGTAAATAGGGCTTAAATATCGTGGCATTGCAGTCAAGTAAACAGGTTTTAAGGATCTTGACCATGTACTCAAGTAAACAGGTCGTAAAGATCCTAGACATGTAGTGAAGTAAATAGGTCTTAAGAATCCTGGCCCAGTAGTAAAGTAAATAGATCTCAATGATACTGGCCCTGTAGTCAAGTAAATAGGTCTTAAGGATCCTGGCCTGTAGTCAAGTAAATAGGTCTTAAGGATCCTGGCTCTGTAGTCAAGTACACAGGTTGTTAAGGATCCTGGCCATGTAGTTATGGTAACAAGTCTTAAGGATCCAAGCCATGTAGTCATATAAACAAGCCATAAGGTTCCTGGCCATGTAGTCAATTAAATAGGTCTAAAGGATCCTGGCCCTGTCGTCAAGTAAACAGGTTTTAAGGATCCTGGCTATGTAATCAAGTAAACAGGTCGTAAGGATCTTGGCCATTTAGTCAAGTAAACAGGTCGTAAGGAACATGGACCTGTAGTCAAGTATATATTTCATAAGAATCCTGGCGCTGTTGTCAAGAAAAAGGTCTTTAAGATCCTGGCCATGTAGACAAGTAAAAAGTCTTAAGGATAGTGGTCATGTAGTCAAGTAAACGGGTCGTAAGGATCCTGACCATGTAGTCAAGCAAATAGGTCTTAAGGATCTTGGCCCTGTAATCAAGTAAATAGGTAATAAAGATCCTGGACCTGTAGTCAAGTTAACAGGTCTTAAGGATCCTGGCCGTGTTGTCAAGTAAACAGGTCATAAGAATCCTGGTCATGTAGTCAAGTAAATAGGTCTTAAGTATCCTGAACCTGTAGTCAAGTAAATAGGTCTTAAGGATCCTGGCCCTGTAGTCAAATAAATTGTACTTAAGGATCATGGCCCTATAGTCAACTAAATAGTTCTTAATAATCCAGGCCCCGTAGTCAAGTAAACAGGACTTAAGTATCCTGGCCATGTAGTCAAGTAAACAGGTCGTAAGGAATCTGGCTATGTAGTCAAGTAAATATCTCTAAAAAATCCTGGTCCTGTAGTCAAGTAAATATGTCTTAAGGATTCTGGCCTTGTAGTCAAGTAAATAAGTTTTAAGGATTTTGGCCCTGTAGTCGAAGAAACTAATCGATGTATCCTGCCCATATACTCAAGTAAATCGGTCTTAAGGATCCTGGACCTGTAGTAAGGTAAATAGATCTTAAGGATCTTGGGCATGTATTCAAGTAAAAAATGTCGTAAGGATCCTGGCTATGTAATCAACAAAACATGTCTTAAGTATCCTGCCCATGTAGTCAAGTAAATCGGTCTTTAGGATCCTGGACCTGTAGTCAAGTAAATAAGTTTTAAGGATCCTGGCCCTGTAGTCGAAAAACTGATCGATGTATCCTGCCCATATACTCAAGTAAATCGGTCTTAAGGATCCTGGACCTGTAGTAAGGTAAATAGTTCTTAAGGATCCTGGCCATGTATTCAAGTATATAGGTCTTAAGGATCCTAGACCTGTATTCAAGTAAACAGGTCTTAAGTATCCTGGCCATGTAGCCAAGTAAACAGTTCGTAAGTATCCTGGCCATGTAGTCAAATAATTAGGTCCTAAAGTTCCTGGGCATGTAGTCAAATAAATAGGTCTTTAGGATCCTGGCCCAGTAGTCAAGTAAACTGGTCTTAAGGATCATGGCCATGTAGTCAAGTAAACAAGTCAAAACGATCCTGGCTATATAGTCAAGTAAATAGGTCTTAAGTATCCTGGCCCTTTAGTCATGTAAATAGGTCTTAAGGATCCTGGACATGTAGTCAAGTAATCAGGTCGTAAGTATCCTGCCCATGTAGTCAAGTAAATCGGTCTTAAGTATCCTGAACCTGTAGTCAAGTAAATAGGTCTTAAGGATCCTGGCCCTGTAGTCAGTTAAACAGGTCGTAAGTATTCTGCCCATGTAGTCAAATTAATCGGTCATAAGGATCTTGGCCTTTTAGTCAAGTAGATATATATAAAGGATCCTAGCCCTGTAGTCAAGTAAACAGGTCTAAAGGATCTTGGCCATGTAGTCATATAAACAGGTCGTAAGGATTCTGGCCATTAAGTCAAGTAGTAAGGTATTAAGGATCCTTGCCCTCTAGTCAAGTAAATATGTCTTAAGAATACTGGCCCTGTACTCAAATAAACATGTCTTAAGTATCCTGCCCATGTAGTCAAGTAAACAGGTCGTAAGAATCTTGGCCATAAAGTCAATTAAATAGTTCTTAAGGATCCTGGCCTTGTAGTCATGAAAACATTTATTAAGGAACCTGGCCATGTAATCAAGTAAACAGTTCGTAAGGATCCTGGCCATATAGTCAAGTAAATATGTTTTAATCGATTCTGGCCCTTTATTCAAGTAAACAGGTCTTAATAATCCTTGCCCTGTAGTCAAGTAAACAGTTCTTAAAGATCCTGGCCATGTTGTCAAGTAAACAGTTGGTAAGGATCCTGGCCATGTAGTCAAGTAAATAGGTCTTAAGGATCCTTACCCTGATGTCAATTTAACAGTCTTAATGATCCTGGCCTTGTAGTTAAGTAAACAGTTCGTAAGGATCCTGGCCATGTAGTTAAGTAAATAGTTCTTCACGATCCTGTTCCTGTGGTCAAGTAAATAGTTCTTAATAATCCTGGAACTGTAGTCAGGTAAACAGTTCTAAAGGATCCTAGCCATGTTGTAAAGTAAACAGGTCGTAACGTACCTGGCAATGTAGTCAAGTACATAGGTCTTAAGTATTTTGGCCCTGTAAACAAGTAAATAGGTCTTAAGGATACTGGACCTGTAGTCAAGTAAATAGGTCTTAACGATGCTGGTTGTGTAGTCAAGTAATCAGGTCGTAAATATCCTAGCCATGTAGCCAAGTTATTAGGTCTTAAGGATCATGGCTTTGTACTCAAGTAAATACGTCTTAAGAATCCTGGCCCTGTAGTCAATTAACAGTTCTTAAGGATAATTGCCATGTAGTCAAGTAAACAGTTCGTAAGGATCTTGGACATGTAGTCAAGTAAACAGGTCTTAAGAATCCTGGCCTTGTAGTCAAGTAAATAATTCTTAAGGATCCTGGCCATCCAGTCAAGTAAACAGGTCGTAAGATACCTGGCCATGTAGTCAAGTAAATAGATCTTAAGAATCCTGGCCCTTTAGTCAAGTAAATAGGTCTTATAGAACCTTGCCCAGTAGTCAAGTAAACAGCTCTTAAGGATCCTGGCCATTTAGTCAAGTAAACAGTTCGTAAGGATCCTGGCCCTGTAGTCAAATAAGTAGGTCTTAATCATCCTGGCCCTGTATTCATGTAAACAGGTATTAAGGATCCTTGCCATGTAGTCAAGTAAACAGGTTGTAACGATCCTGGCCATGTATTCAAGTAAAGAGTTTTTGAGGATCATGGCCATGTAGTCAAGTAAATAGGTCTTATGGATTTGGGCCCTGTAGTAAAGTAAATAGGTCTTAAGTATCTTGGACCTGTAGTCAATTAAATAGGTTTTAAGGATCCTGGACCTTTAGTCAAGTAAACAATTCTTAAGGATCCTGGCCATGTAGTCAAGTAAATAGGTCTTAAGGATCTTGGCCCTGTAGAAAAGTAAAGTAGTCTTAAGGATCCTGGCTCTGTAGTCAAGAAAACAGGTCTTAAGGATCCTGGCAATGTAATCAAGTAAACAGGTCGTAAGGATACTGGCCATGTTGTCAAGTAAATAGTTCTTAAGGATCCTACCCATGTAGTCAAGTAAGTATGTCTTAAGGATACTGGCCCTGTAGTCAAGTAATCATTTCTTAAGGATCCTGGCAAGGTTATCAAGTAAACAGTTCGTAAGGATCCTGGCCATGTAGTCAAGTAAATAAATCTTAAATATCTTGACCATGTAGTCAAGTAAATAATTCTTAAGGATCAAGGCCCTGTAGACAAGTAAATAGGTCTTAAGGATACTGGCCCTGTAGTCAAGTAAATAGGTCTTAACGATGCTGGTTGTGTAGTCAAGTAAACAGGTCGTAAGGATCCTAGCCATGTAGTCAAGTAATTAGATCTTAAGGATCATGGCTATGTATTCAAGTAAATATGTCTTAATGAATCTGACCGTGTAGTCAAGTAAATAAGTTTTAAGGATCCAGGCCATGTAGTCAAGTAAACAATTCTTAAGGATACTGGACATGTAGTCAAGTAAATAGGTCTTACGGATCCAGGCCCTGTAGTCAAGTAAATAGGTCTTAAGCATCTTGGCCCCATAGTAAATTAAACAGTTCTTAAGGATCCTGGACATGTAGTCAAGTAAACATGTCGTAAGGATCCTGACCATGTAGTCAAGTAAACAGGTCGTAATGATCCTTGCCATGTATACAAGTAAATATGTCTTAAGGATCCGGGCTTTGTAGTCAAGTAAACAGGTCTTAACGATCCTGGCCATGAAGTCAAGTAAACAGGTATTAAGGATCCTTTCATGTAGTCAAGTAAATAGGTCTTAAGGATCTTGGTCCAGTAGTCAAGTAATTAGTTCTTAAGAATCCTGACCGTGTAGTCAAGTAAACAGGACTTATGGATCCTGGCCATGTAGTTAAGTAAACAGGTCGTAAGGATCTTGGCCATGTAGTCAAGTAAATAGGTCTTAAGTATCCTGGCCATGTAGTAAAATAAAAAGGTCGTAAGGATCCTGGCCATGTAGTCAAGTAAACAGGTCGTAAGTATTCTGGCCATGTAGTCAAGTAAATAGGTCTTAATGATCCTAGCCCTGTAAACAAGTAAATAGGTCTCAAGGATCCTGGTCCTGTAGTCAAGTAAACAGGACTTAAGGATACTGATCATGTAGTCGAGTAAACAGGTCGTAAGCATCCTGACCCTGTAGTCAAGTAAATAGGTCTTAAGGATCTTGTCCTTGTAGTCAATTATACAGTACATAAGGATCCTGGCCATGTAGTCAAGTAAATATGTCTTAAGGATCCTGGCCCTGTAGTCAAATAAATATGTCTTAAGGATCTTAAACTTGGAGTAAAATAAACAGGTCTTAAGGATCCTGGCCATGTAGTCAAGAGAAAATTTCGTAAGGATCCTAGCCATTTATTAAAGTAAATATGTCTTAAAGATACTGGCCCTGTAGTCAAGTAAATATGTCTTAAGAATCCTGGCCCTGTAGTCAAGTAAACAGGTCATAAGGATCCTGGCCATGTAATCAAGTAAACAGGTCGAATTGATCCTGGCCATATAGTCAAGTAATTAGGTCTTAAGGATCCTGGCCCTGTAGTCAAGTAAATAGGTCTTGAGGATCCTGGCCATGTAGTAAAGTAAACAAGTCTTAAGGATCCTGGCAATGTAGTCAAGTAAACAGTTTGTAAGTATACTGGCCATGTAGTCAAGTAAATAGGTTTTAAGGATCCTGGGCCTGTAGTCAAGTAAATAGGTCTTAATGATCCTGGCACTGTAGTCAAGTAAACCGGTCTTAAGGATCCTGGGCATATAGTCATATAAACAGGTCATAATTGTTCTGGTCATATATTCAAGTAATAAGGTCTTAAGAATCCTGGCCCAGTAGTCAAGTAAATTGGTCATAAGTGTCCTGGCCCTGTAGTCAAGTAAACAGGTCTTAAGTATCCTGGCCATGTAGTCAAGTAAACAGGTCGTAAGCATCCTGGCCTTATAGTCAAGTAAATAGTTCCTAAGGATCCTGGCGCTGTAGTCAATTAAATAAGTCTTAAGGATACTGGCCCTGTAGTCAAGTAAACAGTTCTTAAGTATCCTGGTCCTGTAGTCAAGTAAACAGGTCTTAAGGATCCTGGCCATGTAGTAAAGTAAACAAGTCTTAAGGATCCTGGCCATGTAGTCAAGTAAACAGTTCGTAAGTATACTGGTCATGTAGTCAAGTAAATAGGTCTTAAAGATCCTGGCCCTGTAGTCAAATAAATAGGTCTTAAGGATCTTAACCTTGTAGTCAAATAAACAGGTCTTAAGGATACTGGCCAAGTAGTCAAGGGAAAAGGTCGTAAGAATCCTGGCCATGTATTAAGTAAACAGGTCCTAAGGATCCTAGCCATGTATTCAATTAAATTGGTCTTAAGGATCCTGGCCTGTATTCAATTAAACAGCTCTTAAGTATTTTGGCCATGTAGTCAAGTAAACAGGACGTAAGGATCCTTGCCATGTAGTCAATTAAATAGCTCCTAAGGATCCTGGCCCTGTAGTCAAGTAAATAAGTCTTAAGGATACTGTCCCTGTAGTCAAGTAAACAGGTCTTAAGGATCCTGGCCCTGTAGTTAAGTAAACAGCTCTTAAGGATCCTAGACATGTAGTCAAGTAAACAGTTCGTAAGGATCATGGCCATGTAGTCAAGTAAATAAGTCTTTAAAATACTTGCCCTGTAGTCAAGTAAAGAGGTCGTAAGGATCCTGGTCATGTAGTCAAGTATATAATTCTTAAGGATCCTGGCCCTGTAGTCAAATAAATATGTCTTAAGGATACTGGCCCTATAGTCAAATAAACAGGTCTTAAAGATTCTGGCCATGTAGTCAAGTAAATGATCGTAAGTATCTTGGCTATTTAGTCAAGTATATAGGTCTTAAAGATCCTGACCATTGAGTCAAGTAAACAGGTCGTAAGTAACCTGGCCATGTAAGTAAAGTAAATAGGTCTTAAGGATCATGACCCTATAGTCAAGTAAATAAATATTAAAGATACTGGCCTTATAGTCAAGTAAACAGGTTTAATTATCCTGGCCATGTATTCAAGTAAAAAGGTCGTAAAGATCCTTGCCATGTAGACAATTAAATAGGTTTCAAGGATCCTGGCCCTGTAGTCAAGTAAATAGGTCCTAAGGTTCCTGGCCCTGTAATCAAGTAATCTGGTCTTAAGCATCCTGGCAATGTAGTCCAGTAAAAAACTCGTAAATATCCTGGCCATGTAGGCAAGTAAATAGGTCTTACGGATCCTGGCCATGTAGTCAAGTAAATAGGCCTTAAGGATCCTGGCCCTGTAGTCAATTTAACAGTTCTTAAGGATCCTGGACCTGTAGTCAAGTAAACTTGTCGTAAAGATCCTGGCCATGTAGTCAAGTAAACAGGTCGTTATGATCCTGGCCATGTACTCAAGTATATAGGTCTTAAGGATCCTAGCTTTTTAGTCAAGTAAACAGGTCTTAAGGATCCTGGCTATGTAGTCAAGTAAATATGTCTTAAACCTGGCCATGTAGTAAAGTAAATAGGTCTTAAGTATCATGACCCTATAGTCAAGTAAATAAATATTAAGGATACTGGCCTTATAGTTAAGTAAACAGGTTTAATTATCCTGGCCCTGTAATCAAGTAATCTTGTCGTAAAGATCCTGGCCATGTAGTCCAGTAAACAACTCGTAAATATCCTGGCCATGTAGGCAAGTAAATAGGTCTTACGGATCCTGGCCATGTAGTCAAGTAAATAGGCCTTAAGTATCCTGGCCCTGTAGTCAATTAAACAGTTCTTAAGGATTCTGGACCTGTAGTCAAGTAAGCTTGTCGTAAAGATCCTGGCCATGTAGTCAAGTAAACATGTCGTTATGATCCTGGCCATGTACTCAAGTATATGGGTCTTAAGGATCCTAGCTTTTTAGTCAAGTAAACAGGACTTAAGGATCCTGGCTATGTAGTCAAGTAAATATGTCTTAAACATCCTGGCCATGTAACCAGTAAACAGGTCGTAATGATCCTGGCCATGTAGTTAAATAAATAGGTTTTAAGGATCCTGTCCCTGTAGTCAATTAAACAGGTCTTAATGATCTTGGCCATGTAGTCAAGTAAAAAGGTCGTAAGTATCCTTGCCATGTAGTCAAGTCAATACTTCTTATGGACCCTGGACCTGTAGTCAAGTAAATAAGTCTTAAGGATCCTGGCCCTGTAGTCAATAAACAGGTCTTAATGATCCTGGCCATGTAGTCAAGTAAATATGTCTTAAGCATCCTGGCCATGTAGCCAAGTAAA
Source organism: Timema genevievae (assembly GCA_902155825.1). NCBI lineage: Eukaryota > Metazoa > Arthropoda > Insecta > Phasmatodea > Timematidae > Timema > Timema genevievae. The sequence goes on from CABFWO010003440.1 coordinate 27,509, forward strand.
CAGGTCGTAATGATCCTGGCCATGTAGTCAAGTAAATAGGTCTTAAGGATCCTGGTACTTTAGTCAAGTAAACAGGTCTTAAGAATAATTACCATGTAGTCAAGTAAACAGATCGTAAGGATCTTGGACATGTAGTGAAGTAAACAGGTCTTAAGGATCCTGCCCATGTAATCAAGTAAACAGGTCGTAAGTATCCTGGCCATGTAGTCAAGAAAATAGGTCTTAAGTGTCCTGGCATAGTAGTCAAGAAACAGGTCTTAAGGATCCTGGCCATGTAGTCAAGTAAATAGGTTTTAAGGATCCTGGCCATGTAGTCAAGTAAACAGGTCGTATGGTACCAGGCCATGTAGTCAAGTAAATAGATCTTAAGAATCCTGGCATTGTGTTCAAGTAAACAGTTGTAAGGATCCTGGCCATGTAGTCCAGTAAATAGGTTTTAAGTATCCTGGCCCTGTAGTCAAGTAAATAGGTCTTAAGAATCCTGGCCCTGTATTCAATTAAATAGGTCTTATCGATGCTGGATGTGTAGTCAAGTCAACAGGTCGTAAGGATCCTAGCCATATAGTCAAGTAAATAGGTTTTAAAGATCATGGTCCTGTAGTCAATTAAATAGGTCTTAAGTATCCTGGCCCTGTATATAATTAACAGGTACTAAGGATTCTTGCCATGTAGTCAAGTAAACATTTCGTAAGGATCCTGGCCATGTAGTCAGTTAAACAGGTCTTAAGAATTCTGGCCATGTGGTCAAGTAAATAGGTCGTAAGATTCCTGGCCATGTAGTCAAGTAAATAAGTCTTAAGAATCCTGGCCTTGTAGTCAAGTAAATAGGTATTATGGAACCTAATCCTGTTTTCAATTAAACAGTTATTAAGGATCCTGGCCATGTATTAAATTAAACAGGGCGAAAGGATCCTGGCAATGTAGTCAAGTAAATAGGTGTTAAGGATCCTAAGCCTGTAGTCAAGTAAATATGTCTTAATGATCCTGGCACTGTAGTCAAGTAAACAGGTCTCAAGGATCCTGGCAATGTAGTCAATTAAACAGGTCGTAAGGATCCTGGCCATGTAGTCAAGAAAACAGGTCGTAAGGATCCTGGCCATGTAGTCAAGTAAATAGGTCTTAAGGATCCTGGCTCTGTAGTCAATTATTCATGTTTTAAGGATCTTAGGCATGTATTCAAGTAAAAATGTCGTAAGGATCCTGGCTATGTAGTCAAGTAAACATGTCGTAGGTATCCTGCCCATGTAGTCAAGTAAATCACTCTTAAGGATCCTGAACCTGTAGTCAAGTAAATAAGTTTTAAGGATCCTGGCCCTGTAGTCAAGTTAACAGGTCGTAAGTATTCTGCCCATGTAGTAAAGTTAATCGGTCATAAATATCTTGGCCTTTTAGTCAAGTAAATAGTTCTAAAGGATCCTGGCCCCGTAGTCAAGTAAACTGGTTCTTAAGGATCCTGGCCATGTATTCAAGTAAACAGGTCGTAAGGATCCTGGCCATGTAGTCAAGTAAATAGGTCTTAAGGATCCTGGCCCTTTATTCAAGTAAATAGGTCTTAAAGATCCTGGACATGTAATCAAGTAATCAGATCGTAAGTATCATGCCCATGTAGTCAAGTAAACAGGTCGTAAGGATCCTGGCCCTGTAGTCAAGTTAACAGGTCTTAAGTATTCTGCCCATGTAGTCAAGTTAATAGGTCATAAAGATCTTGGCCTTTTAGTCAAGTAAATAGGTCTAAAGTATTCTGGCCCCGTAGTCAAGTAAACAGGTCTTAATGATCCTGGCCATGTAGTCATATAAAATGGTCGTAAGGATTCTGGCCATTAAGTCAAGTAATAATTTATTAAGGATCCTTGCCCTGTAGAGAAGTAAATAGGTCTTAAGGATATTGGCCCTGTAGTCAAGTAAACATGTCTTAAGTATACTGGACATGTAGTCAAGTAAACAGGTCGTAAGAATCTTGGCCATGTAGTCAAGTAAATAGTTCTTAAGTATCCTTGCCTTGTAGTCAAGTAAACATTTATTAAAGAACCTGGCCATGTACTCAAGTAAACAGGTCGTTATGATCCTTGCCATGTAGTCAAGTAAATAGGTTTTAATGGATCCTGGCCCTTTATTCAAGTAAACAGGTCTTAATAATCCTGGCCCTGTAGTCAAGTAAACAGTTCTTAAGGATCCTGGCCATGTTGTTAAGTAAACAGTTCGTAAGGATCCTGGCCATGTAATCAAGTATATAGATCTTAAGGATCCTGGCCTTGTAGACAAGTAAATACGTCTTAAGGATCCTGGCCCTGTAGTAAAGTTAACAGTCTTAATGGTCCTAGCCATGTAGACAAGTAAACAGGTCATAAGGATCCTGGCCATGTTGTCAAGTAAATAGTTCTTAAGGATCCTTTTTCTGTAGTCAAGTAAATAGTTCTTTAGAATCCTGGAACTGTAGTCAGGTAAACAGGTCAAAAGGATCCTGGCCATGTTGTCAAGTAAACAGGTCGTAAGGATCCTGGCCATGTAGTCAAGTACATAGGTCTCAAAAATCCTGGCCCTGTAGATAATTAAATAGGTCTTAAGGATACTGGCCCTGTAGTCAAGTAAATAGGTCTTAACGATGCTCGTTGTGTAGTCAAGTAAACAGGTCGTAAGGATCCTAGCCATGTAGTCAAGTAAACAGGTCGTAAGGTACCTGGCCATGTAGTCAAGTAAATATATCTTAAGGATCCTGGCCCTTTAGTCAAGTAAATACGTCTTAAGGATCCTGGCCCAGTAGTCAAGTAAACAGCTCTTAAGAATCCTGGCCATGTTGTCAAGTAAACAGGTCGTAAGGATCCTGGCCCTGTAGTCAAATAAGTAGGTCTTAATGATCCTGGCCCTGTAGTTAAGTAAACAGGTCTTAAGGATCCTTGCCATGTAGTCAAGTAAACAGGTTGTAAGGATCCTGGCCATGTATTCAAGTAAAGAGGTTTTGAGGATCCTGGCCATGTAGTCAAGTAAATAGGTCTTAAGGATTTGGGCCCTGTAGTAAAGTAAATAGGTCTTAAGGATCTGGGACCTGTAGTCAAGTAAACAAGTCTTAAGGATCCTGGCCATGTAAACAAGTAAACAGGTCGAAAGGATACTGGCCATGTTGTCAAGTAAATAGTTCTTAAGTATTCTGGCCCTGTAGTCATTAAAATAGGTCTTAAGGATCATGGCCCTTTAGTCAAGTAAACAATTCTTAAAGATCCTGACCATGTAATCAAGTAAACAGGTCCTATGGAACCTGACCATGTAATTAAGTAAATAGATCTTAAGTATTCTTTCCCTATAGTCAAGTAAATAAATCTTAAGATTATTGTCTTATAGTCAAGTAAAAAGGTCTTAAGGATCCTGGCCATGTAGTTAAGAAAACAGGTCGTAAGGATCCTGGCCATGTAGTCAAGTAAACAGGTCTTAATGATCCTGGCCATGTAGTCAAGTAAACAGGTCCTAAGGATCCTGGCCCAGTAGTCAAGTAAACAGGTCTTAAGAATCCTGGCCATGTAGTCAAGTCAATGGGTCATAAGGATCCTGGCAGTGTAATCCAGTAATTAGGTCTTAAGGATCCTGGCCATGTAGTCAAGTAAACAGGTCGTAAGGATCCTGATCATGTAGTCAATTAAATAGGTCATAAGGATCCTGGCCCTGTTATTAATTAAATAGTTCTTAAGGATACTGGCCCTGTAGCCAAGTAAACAGGTTTTAAGGATCCTGGCCATGTAGTCAAGTAAGTAGGTCTGAAGGATACTAGACCTGTAGTCAAGTAAACAGGTCTTAAGGATCCTGGCAATGTAGTCATGTAAAGAGGTCGTAAGGATCCAAGCCATGTATCCAAGAAAATAGTTCTTAAAGGTCCTGAAAATGTAGTCAAGTAAATAGATCTTAAGGATCCTGGACCTGTAGTCAAGTAAACAGGTCTTAAGAATCCTGGCCATGTAGTCAAGTAAACAGGTCGTAAGTATTCTGGCCATGTATTCAAGTAAATAGGTCCTAAGGATCCTGGCTCTATTGTCAATTAAATAAATCTTAAGGATCCTGGCCCTGTAGTCAAGTAAATAAGTCTTAACGATGCTGGTTGTGTAGTCAAGTAAACAGGTCGTAAGGATCCTAGCCATGTAGTCAAGTAATTAGATCTTAAAGATCATGGCTCTGTATTCAAGTAAATACGTCTTAATAATCCTGGCCCTGTAGTCAATTTACAGGTCTTAAGGATAATTGCCATGTAGTAAAGTAAACAGTTCGTAATGATCTTGGACATGTAATCAAGTAAACTGGTCTTAAGGATCCTGGCCATGTAAACATGTAAACAGGTCATAAGAATCCTGACCATGTAGTCAAGTAAATAGGTCTTAAGGATCCTGGCTCTGTAGTCAAATAAATAGGTCTTAAGGATCTTAACCTTGAAGTCAAATAAACAGGTCTTAAGGATCCTGGCCAAGTAGTCAAGGGAAAAGGTCGTAAGAATCCTGGCCATGTAGTAAAGTAAACAGGTCCTAAGGATTCTAGCCTTGTATTCAATTAAATTGGTCTTAAGGATCCTGGCCTGTATTCAATTAAACAGATCTTAAGTATTTTGGCCATGTAGTCAAGTAAACAGGACGTAAGGATCCTTGCCATGTAGTCATATAATAGCTCCTAAGGATCCTGGCCCTGTAGTCAAGTAAATAAGTCTTAAGTATACTGGCCCTGTAGTCAAGTAAACAGGTCTTAAGGATCCTGGCCCTGTAGTCAAGTAAACAGCTCTTAAGGATCCTAGCCATGTAGTCAAGTAAACAGTTCGTAAGTATCATGGCCATGTAGTCAAGTAAATAATTCTTTAGAATACTTGCCCTGTAGTCAAGTAAAGAAGTCGTAAGGATCCTTGTCATGTAGTCAAGTAAATAATTCTTAAGGATCCTGGCCCTGTAGTCAAATAAATAGGTCTTAAGGATACTGGCCCTGTAGTCAAATAAACAGGTCTTAAACCTGGCCCTGTAGTCAACTAAACAGGTCTTAAAGATACTGACCCTGTAGTCAAGTAAACAGGTCTTAAGTATCCTGGCCATGTAGTAAAGTAAACAGGTCGTGAGATTATTGGCCATGTAGTCATGTAAATAATTCTTAAGGATCCTGTCCCTGTAGTCAAGTAAACAGGTCTTAAAGATACTGGCCCTGTAGTCAATTAAACAGGTCTTAAGTATCCTGGCCATGTATTCAAGTAAACAGGTCGTGAGAATAATGGCCATATAGTCATGAAAATAAGTCTTAAGGATCCTGTCCCTGTAGTCAAGTAAATAAGTCTTAAGAATCCTGGCGCTGTAGTCAAGTAAACAGGTCGTAAGGATCATGGCCATGTAGTCAAGTAAATAGTTCTTAAGGATCCTGGCCCTGTAGTCAAATAAATTGGGTTAAGAATTCTGGCCCTGTAGTCAAGTAAACAGGTCTTAAGAATCCTGGTCATGTAGTCAAGTAAACAGGTCGTAAGGATCCTGGCCATGTTGTCAAGTAAACTGGTCCTAAGTATCCTGGCCATGTAGTCAATTAAACTGGTCGTAAGGATCCTTGCGATTTAGTCAAGTAAATAGGTCTTAAGAATTTTGTCCCTGTAGTCAAGTCAATCGATCTTAAGGAACCTGGCCGTATAGTCAAGTAAATAGGTCTTAAGGATCCTGGCCCTGTAGTCAAGCAAACATGTCTTAAGGATCCTGGTCATTTAGTCAAGTAAAAAAGTCGTAAGAATCCTGGCTATGTAGTCAAGTAAATAGGTAATAAGGATCCTAGCCCTGTAGTCAAGTAAATTGTTTTTAAAAATTCAGGCCCTGTAGTCAAGTAAACAGGTCTTAAGGATCCTAGCCATGTAGTCAATTAAACAGCTCGTAAGGATTCTGGCCATGTAGTCAAGTAAATTGATCTTAACGATCTTGGCCCTGTAGTAAAGTATAAAGGTCTTAAGGATCCTGGCTATGTAATAAAGTAAACAGCTCTTAATGATCCTGACTATGTAGTCAAGTAAACAGGTCATAAGGATCCTGGCCATGTAGTCAAGTAAATTGGTATTAAGGATCCTGGCCCTTTAATCAAGTAAATAGTTCTTAAGGATCCTGACCATGTAGTCAAGTAAACAGGTCATAAGGATCCTGGCCATGTATTCAAGTAAACAGATCGTAAGGATCCTGGCCATGTGGTCAAGTAAATATGTTTAAGGATCCTTGCCATGTAGTCAAGTAAATAGGTCTTAACGATCCTGGCCCTTTACTCAAGTAAACAGGTCTTAAGTATCCTGGCCATGTAGTCAAGTAAACAGGTCGTAAGGATCATGGTTATATAATCAAGTAAATAGTTATTAAGGATCATAGCCCTGTAGTCAATTAAATATGTCTTAAGAATCCTGGCCCTGTAGTCATGTAAATAGGTCTTAGGGATCCTGGCCCTGTAGTCAAGTAAACAGGTCTTAAGGATCCTGGACATGTATTCAAGTAATTAGGTCGTAAGTATCCTGTCCATGTTGTCTAGTAAATAGGTCAAAATTATCCTGGCCCTCAAGTCAAGTGAATAGGTCTTAAGGATTCTGACCATGTAGTCAAGTAAACAGGTCTTAAGAATCCTGGCCATGTAGTAAAGTAAACATGTCGTAAGGATCCGGGCCATGTAGTCAAGTAAATAGGTCTTAAGGACCCTGGCCATGTAGTCAAGTAAATAGGTCTTAATGATCATGGCCCTGTACTCAAGTAAACAGGTCCTAAGTTTCCTGGCCATGTAGTTAGGTAAACAGGTCGTAAAGATTGTGGTCATATAGTCAAGTAAATAGGTATTAAGGATCCTGGCCCTGTAGTCAAGTAAATATGTCTTAAGTACACTTGCCCTGTAGTCAATTAAATAGGTCTTAAGGATCCTGGCCCAGTAGTAAAGTAAACAGTTGTTAAGGATCCTGGCCATGTAGTCAACTTAACAGGTCGTAAGGATCCTGGCCATGTAGTCAAGTAAATATGTCTTAATGATCCTGGCGCTGTAATCAAATATATAGGTCTTAAGGATCCTGGCCCTGTAGTCTATTAATTAGGTCTTTATGATTCTGGCTATGTAGTCAAGTAAACAGGTCGTAATGATCCTGGCCAAGTATCAAGTAAATAATTCTTAAGGATCCTGGCTCTGTAGTCAAATAAACAGGTCTTAACGATCGTGGCTATTTAGTCAAGTAAACAGGTCGTAATGATCCTGGCCATGTAGTTAAATAAACAAGTTTTAAGGATCCTCTCCCTGTAGTCAATTAAACAGGTCTTAAGGATCTTGGCCATGTAGTCAAGTAAACAGGTCGTAAGTATCCTTGCCATGTAGTCAAGTCAATACGTCTTATGGACCCTGGACCTGTAGTCAAGTAAATAAGTCTTAAGGATCCTGGCCCTGTAGTCAAGTAAACAGGTCTTAATGATCCTGGCCATGTAGTCAAGTAAATATGTCTTAAGCATCCTGGCCATGTAGTCAAGTAAACAGGTCGTAAAGTCAAGTCAATACGTCTTATGGACCCTGGACCTGTAGTCAAGTAAATAAGTCTTAAGGATCCTGGCCCTGTAGTCAAGTAAACAGCTCTTAATGATACTGGCCATGTAGTCAAGTAAATATGTCTTAAGCATCCTGGCCATGTAGTCAAGTAAACAAGTCGTAATGATCCTGGCCATGTAGTCAAGTAAATAGGTCTTAATTTCTTGATTACAGAGCCAGGATACTTAAGACCTATTTACTTGACTACATGGCCAGGATCCTTACGAACACTTTACTTGACTACATGGCCAGGATCCTTATGATATTTTTATAGACTACATGGCCAGGATCTATACGACCTGTTTACTTGAATATTTGGCCTAGATCCATAAGACCTGTTTACTTGAATACAGGGCCATGATCCTTAAGACCTATATACTTGACTACAGGGCCAGGATCCTTAAGACTTATATACTTGACTACATTGCCAGGATCCTTAGGACCTGTTTAATTGACTACATGGCCAGAATTCTTAAGACTTGTTTACTTGACTACAGGGCCAGAATCCTTAAGACCTATTTACTTGACTAAAGGGCCAGAATCCTTAAGATATATTTACTTGACTACATGGCCAGAATACTTACGACCTGTTTACTTGACTCCATGGCCTGGATCCTTAAGACCGGTTTACTTGACTACAGCCCCAGGATCCTTAAGACATATTTACTTGACTACATGGCCAGGATCCTTACGAACTGTTTACTTGACTACATGGCCAGGATACTTAAGACCTGTTTACTTGACTACAGGGCCAGGGTGCTTAAGAACTATTTACTTGCATACAGGGCTAGTATCCTTAAGACCTGTTTACTAATCTACAGGGCCAAGATCCTTAAGACCTGTTTAATTGACTACAAGGCCAGGATTCTTAAGAACTATTTACTTTACTATATGGCCAGGATACTTAAGACCTTTTTACTTGACTACATGGCCAGGATCCTTAAGACCCGTTACTAGATTATAGGGCCAGGTTCTTTATGACCTATTTACTTGACTACAGGGCCAGAATACTTAAGACCTATTTATTTGAATACATGGATAGTATCCTTACGACATATTTAATGGACTACATTGCCAGTATCCTTAAGACCTATCTAATTGACTATATGGCAAGGATCCTTAAGTTCCGTTTACTTGACTACATGGCCAGGATCCTTAAGTCCTATTTATTTGACTACAGGGCCAGGATCATTAAGATCTATTTACTTGACTACATTACTAGGATCTTTACGACATGTTTACTTGACTACAATACCCGGATCCTTACGACCTGTTTACTTGACTAAATGGCCACGATCCTTAAGATCAGTTTACTTGACTAAATGGCCAAGATTTTAAGACCTCTTTACTTGACTACAGGGACAGGATCTTTAAGACCCATTTACTTAACTACAGGGCCAGGATCCTTAAGTCCTATTTACCTGAACACGTGGCCAGGATTCTTAAGACCTGTTTACTTGAATACATGGCCAGGATCCTTAAGACTTATTATCTTTACTAAAGGGCCAGAATCCTTAAGAACTATTTATTTGACTACGGGGCTAGTATCCTTAAGACCTATTTACTTTACTACATGCTCAGGATCCTTACAACCTGTTTACTTGACTACATGGCCAGGATCCTTAAAGACCTGTTTACTTGTCTACAGGGCCAGGATCCTTAAGACCTATTTACTTGACTACAGTGCCACGATTCTTAAGAGCTATTTAATTGACTACATGGCCTGGATTCTTACGACCTGTTTAATTGACTACATGGCCAGAATCCTTAAGACCTCTTTACTTGTCTAAAACGCCAGGATTCATAAGACCTATTTACTAGTCTACAGGGCCAGGATACTAAAGACATATTTACTTGACTATATGGTAATGATCCTTACGAACTCTTTACTTGAATACATGGCCTTGATCTTTAAGACCTGTTTACTTGACTATAGGTCCAGAATCCTAAAGACCTATTTACTTAACTACAGGGACAGGATCTTTAAGACCTATTTACATGACTACATGAACAGGATCCTTACGACCTGTTTACTTGTCTACATGGCCAGGATCCTTAAGACTTGTTTATTTGACTACAGAGCCAGGATCTTAAAGACCTATTTACTTGACTACAGGGCCAAGATACTTAAGACCTATTTACTTGACTACATGGCCACGATCCTTACGACATGTTTACTTGACTACATTGCCAGAATCCTTAAGACCTGTTTACTTGACTACAGGACCAGGATCCATTAAGATCTATTAACATGACTACATGGCCAGGATCCTTACGACATGTTTACTTGACTACATGACCAGTATTCTTAAGACCTGTTTACTTGACTACAGCGCCACGATTCTTTAACCCAATTTATTTGACTACAGGGCCAGGATACTTAAGAACTATTTACTTGACTACATGGCCAACATTTTTACGAACTGTTTAATTGACTATATGGCCAGGATCCTTAAGACATTTTTACTTGATTACAGTGCCAGGATCCTTAATTTCTATTTACTTGACCACTGGTCCAGGTTTTTTAAGACCTATTTAATTGACTACATGGCCAGGATCTTTAGGACCTGTTTACTTGACTACATGGCCAGGATCCTGTAGAGCTGTTTACTTGACTACGGGCCCAGAATCCTTAACACCTATTTACTTGACTACATGGCCAGGATATTTATGACCTGCTTACTTGACTACATGGTAAGGATACTTAAGACCTGTTTACTAAACTACATGGCTACGATCCTTAAGACATATTTACTTGACTACAGGGCCAGGATCCTTAAGACCTATTTAATTGACTACATGCCTAGGATCCTTTCGACCTGTTTACTTGACTACATGGCCAGGATCCTTAAGACCTGTTTACTTAACTACAGGCCAGGATCCTTAAGACCTATTTACTTGAACACTAGAACAAGTTCCTTAAGACCTATTTACTTGACTTCATGGCCACGATCCTTACGACATGTTTACTTGACTACATTGCCAGAATCCTTAAGACCTGTTTACTTGACTACAGGACCAGGATCCTTAAGACATTTTTACTTGACTACAGGGCCAGGATCGTTAAGACATATTTACTTGACTACATGGTCAGGATCGTTAAGACCTATTTACTTGACTACATGACCAGGTTCCTTACGACCAGTTTTTTGAGTACATGGCCAGGATCCTTAAGACCTGTTTACTTGAGTATAGGGCAAGGATCTTATAGACCTATTTACTTGTCTACAGGGCCAGGATAATTAATATCTCTTTACTTGACTATATGGCCAGGATACTTACGACCTGTTTACTAGACAAAATGGCCAGGATTCTTAAGCCCTGTTTACTTGACTACAGGCCAGGATCATTAAGACCTATTAACATGAATACATGACCAGGATCCTTAAGACCTATTTATTTGAATTCATGGCCAGGATCCTTACGACATGTTTACTTGACTACATGGCCAGTATCCTTAAGACCTGTTTACTTGACTACAGGACCAGGATCTTTAAGACCTATTTATTTGACTACAGGGCCAGTATCCTTAATACCTATTTACTTGACAACAGGGCCATGATCTTGATGATCTATTTACTGGACTACATGGCCAGGACACTTATGGCCTGTTTACATGACTACATGGCCAGGTTCCTAAAGAACTATTTACTTGACTATATTGCCAGGATCCTTACGACCTGTTTATTTGTTTACAGGGCCAGGATTATTAAGACCTATTTACTTCACTACATGGACAAAATCCTTTAGACCGATTTACTTTACTACCTAGGGTGGATACTTACGACACGTTAACTTGTCTACAGGGCCAGGATACTTAAGACCTCTTTACTTAAATACAGGGCAAGGATATTTAAAATAGATTTAATTGACTACATGGGCAGGATCCTTATGACCTGTTTACTTGACTACAGGGCCAGGATCATTAAGAATTATTTACATAACTACATGGCCAAAATTCTTACGACCTCTTTACTTGTCTAAAACGCCAGGATTCATAAGACCTATTTACTAGTCTACAGGGCCAGGATACTAAAGACATATTTACTTGACTATATGGTAATGATCCTTACGAACTCTTTACTTGAATACATGGCCTTGATCTTTAAGACCTGTTTACTTGACTATAGGTCCAGAATCCTAAAGACCTATTTACTTAACTACAGGGACAGGATTTTTAAGACCTATTTACATGACTACATGAACAGGATCCTTACGACCTGTTTACTTGACTACATGGCCAGGATCCTTAAGACCTGTTTACTTGAATACAGGGCCAGCATTCTTAAGACCTATTTATTTGACTACAGGGCCAGGATCCTTAAGACCTAATTACTTGACTAAATGGCCAGGATCCTTACGACCTGTTTACTTGAATTCCTGGCCAAGATCCTTAAAACCTATTTACTTGACTACATGGCCAGGATACTTACGACCTGTTTACTTGACTACATGGCCAGGTTCATTAAGTCCTGATACTTGACTACAGGGCCAGTATCATTAAGACCTATATGCTTGATTACAGCGCCAGAATACTTAAGACCTATTTACTTGACTACATGGCCAGGATCCTTAAGACCTGTTTAATTGACTACATGGCCAGGATCCTTAACAGCTGTTTACTTGACTACTGGGCCAGGATCCTTAAGACCTATTTAATTGACTAAAGGGCCAGGATTCTTAAGACATATTTACTTGACTACAGGGCCAGGATCCTTAATACCTATTTACTTGACTATATGACCAGGATCCTTATGACCTGTTTACTTGACTACATGGCCATGATACTTAGGACCTGTTTAATTGAGTACAGGGCCAGGATCATTAAGACCTATTTACTTGACTAAATGGTCAGGGTCCTTAATACCTATTTACTTGACTACATGGCCCAGATCCTTACGACATGTTTACTTGACTACATGGCCAAGATTCTTAAGACCTGTTTACTTGAATACAGGGCCAGGATCCTTAAGACCTATTCACTTGACTAGAGGGCCAGGATCCTCATGAACTATTTACTTGAATACATGGCCAGTATCCTTACGACCTAATTACTTGACTACATGAACCAGGATCCTTAAGACCTCTTTACTTGATTACAGGGCCAGAATCCCTAAGACCTATTTACTTGACTACAGGGCCAGGATCGTTAAGACCAATTTACTTGACTACATGGCCAGGATCCTTATGACCTGTTTACTTGACTACATGGCCAGGATTCTTAAGAACTTGTTGCTTGAGTACAGGGCCAGGATTCTTAAGACATATTTACATTAATACAGGGCTAGGATCATTAATACTTATATATATGACTATATGACCAGGATCCTTACGACCTGTTTACTTGATTACATGGCCAGGATACTTAAGACCTGTTTAATTAAGTACAGGGCCAGGATCCTTAAGAACTATTTACTTGACTACATGGCCAGGATCCTTAAGACCTGTATACTTGACTACATGGCCAGGATCCTTAAAACCTGTTTAATTGACTACATGGCCAAGATCCTTAAGATCTATTTACTTGACAAAATGGCCAGAATCCACACGACCTGTTTACTTGACTACATGGCTAGGATCCTTAAGATCTGTTTACTTGACTACAAGGCCTGAATTTTTAAGGAATATTTACTTGACTACAGGGCCAGGATCCTTAAGAACTATTTACTTGACTACGCGGCCAGGATTATTACGACTTTTTTACTTTACTACATGGCCAGCATCCTTAACACCTGTTTACTTGACTACAGGGCCAGGAGACTTAGGACCTATTTAATTGAATACAGGGCCAGGATCCTTAAGACCTATTTACTTGACTACAGAGACAGTATTCTTAAGAGCTATTTACTGGACTACATGGCAAGGATACTTACAAACTCTTTAATTGACTACATGACCAGGATAATTAAGACCAATTTAATTGAATGCATGGCCATGGTCCTTATGACCTGTTTACATGACTACATGGCCAAGATCCTTAAGACCTCTTTTCTTGACTACAGTGCCAGAATTATTAAGACCTATTTACTTTACTACATGGCCAGGATCGTTACGACATGTTTACTTGAATACATTGCCAGGATCCTTATGACTTGGTTACTTGTCTACAGGGCTATAATACTTAAGACCTATTTACTTAACTACAGGGCCAGGATCCTTAAGATCTATTAACTTGACTACATGGCCAGGATACTTACTACCAGTTTATATGATTACATGGACAGGATCCTTATGACCTGTTTACTTGACTAGAAGGCCAGAATAATTAAGACCTATTAACTTGACTACAGGGCCAAAATCATTTAGACACATTTACTTGACTACATGGGCAGGATACTTACGACCTGTTTACTTGACTACAGTGCCAGGATCCTTAAGACCTATTTACTAGATTTCAGGGCCATGATCCTTAAGACCGATTTACTTGACTACATGGGCAGGATACTTACTACCTGTTTACTTGACTACATGTCCAGGATCCATAAGACTTATTAACTTGACTACAGGGCCAGTATACTTAAGACTTATTTGTTTGACTACATGACCAGGATCCTTACGCCCTGTTTACTTGACTACATGGCAAGGATGCTTAAGACCTGTTAACTTGACTACAGGGCCAGAATCCTTAAGACCTATTTACTTAACTACAGGCACAGGATCATAATGACCTATTTACTTAACTACATGGCCCGGATCCTTACGACATGTTTACTTGAATACATGGCCAGGATTCTTAAGACCTGTTTACTTAAATACAGTGCCAGGATCCTTAGGACCTATTCACTTGACTAGAGGGCCAGGATCCTTATGACCTATTTACTTGACTACATGGCCAGGATTCTTACGACCTAATTACTAAGACTACATGGCAAGGATTCTTAAGACCTCTGTACTTGACTACAGGGCCAGGGTCCCTAAGACATATTTACTTGACTACAGGGACAGGATCATTAAGACCTGTTAATTGACTACAGGGCCAGGATACTTAAGATCTATTTAATTGACTACAGGGCCAGGATCTTTAAGACCTATTATCTTGACTACACGGCCATGTTTCTTACGAATATTTTACTTGAAAACATGAACATGATACTTAAGACTTGTTTACTTGACTACAAGGCCAGGATCCTTAAGACCTATTTACTTGACTACATGGCCAGGATCCTTAAAACCTATATACTTGACTACAGAGACAGGATTCTTAAGACCTATTAACTTGACTACATGGCAAGGATCCTTACAACCGGTAATAGACTACATGGCCAGGATAATTCAGAACAATTTACTTGAATACATGCCAAAGATACTTACGACTTGTTTACTTGACTACATGGCCAGGATCCTTAAGACCTGTTTAATTGACTACAGTGCCAGGATCCTTAAGACATATTTACTTTACTACATGGCCTGGATCGTTACTACCTGTTTACTTGACTACATGGCCAGGATCCTTATGACCTGTTTACTTGTCTACAGGGCCAGAATACTTAAAACCTATTTTCTTGACTACAGGGCCAGGATCCTTAAGATCTATTAACTTGACTACATGGCCAGAATCCTTACGAACTGTTTATATGACTACATGGCCAGGATCCTTATGACCTGTTTACTTGACTAGAGGGCCAGGATACTTAAGAACTATTAACTCTACTACAGGGCCAAAATCATTTAGACCGATTTACTTGACTACATGGGCAGAATACTTACGACCTATTTACTTGACTACATGGGCAGGATACTTACTACCTGTTTATTTGACTACATGGCCAGGATCCTTAAGACTTATTTACTTGAATAAAGGGCCAGTATCCTTAAGGCTTATTGGTTTACTACATGACCAGGATACTTACGCCCTGTTTACTTAACTACATGGCAAGGATGCTTAAGACCTGTTAACTTGACTACAGGGCCAGGATCCTTAAGATCTCTTTAATTGACTACAGGGCCAGAATCCTTAAGACCTATTTAATTAACTACAGGGACAGGATCATTAAGACCTATTTACTAAACTACATGGCCCGTATCCTTACGACATGTTTACTTGACTAGATGGCCAGGATTCTTAAGACATGTTTACTCGACTACAGGGCCAGGATCCTTAGGACCTATTCACTTGACTAAGGGGCCAGGATCCTTATGACCTATTTACTTGACTACATAGCCAGGATACTTACGACCTCATTACTCGACTACATGGCTAGGAACTTTAAGACCTCTTTACTTAACTACAGGGCCAGGATCCATAAGACCTATTTACTTGACTACAGGGCAAGGATCCTTAAGAATTATTTACTTGACTACATGGCTAGGATCCTTACGACGTGTTTAATTAACTACATGGCCAGGATCCTTACGACCTGTTTAATTAACAACAGGGTCAGGATACTTAAGATCTATTTACTTGACTACAGGGCCAGGATATTTATGACCTATTTACTTGACTACATGGCCAGGATCCTTAAGAACTGTTTATCTGAATACATGGCCAGGATCCTTTGACATGTTTACTTGATTACAGGTACCAGGATCCTAAAACCTCTTTACTTGACTTCAGGGCCAGGATCCTTAAGATCTCTTTACTTGACTACATGGCCAGAATCCTTACGACCTGTTTACTTAAATACATGGCCAGGATCCTTAAGACCAATTTACTTGACTACAGGGTCACGATTCTTAAGACCTCTTTACTTGACTACATGGCCAGGATTCTTACGACCTGTTTACTTGACTACATAGCCAGTATCCTTATGACCTGTTTACTTGTCTACAAGGCCAGAATACTTAAGACATGTTTATTTGACTAAAGGGCCAGGGTCCTTAAGACCTAGTTATTTAACTACAGGGCCGATTCCTTAAGGCTTATTTAATTGACTACATGGCCAGAATCTTTAAGACCTCTTTACTTGACTACATGGCCAGGATCTTTACGACCTGTTTTATTTACTACGGGGCCATGATCATTAAAAACTATTTACTTGACTACAGGTCCAGGATTCTTAAGACCTATTATTTTACTACAGTGCCAGGATACTTAAGACCTGTTTACTTGACTACATGTCCAGGATCCTTACGACCTGTTTACTTGACTACATGGCCAGTATCCTTATGACCTGTTTACTTGTCTACAAGGCCAGAATACTTAATACATGTTTATTTGAATAAAGGGCCAGGGTACTTAAGACCTAGTTACTTAACTACAGGGCCGATTCCTTAAGGCCTATTTACTTGACTACATGGCCAGAATTTTTAAGACCTGTTTACTTGACTATATGGCCAGATTACTTAAGATATGTTAACTTGACTACAAAGCCAGGACCATTAAGACTTATTCACTTGACTACAGGGCCAAGATCATTAAGACCTATTTACTTGACTACATCGCCAAGATCCTTATGACCTGTTTACTTGTCTAGAGGGCTAGAATAATTAAGATCTATTTACTTGACTACAAGGCCAGGATCCTTAACACCTCTTTACTTGATTACAGGGCCAGGATAAATAAGACATATTTACTTGACTACAGGGCCAGGATCCTTAAGAGTTATTTACTTTACTACATGGCCAGGATCCTTACAAGCTGTTTACATGAATACATGGCCAGGATCCTTAAGACCTATTTACTTGACTACAGTGCCAGGATCCTTTAGACCTGTTTTATTTACTACGGGGCCATGATCATTAAAAACTATTTACTTGACTACAGGGCCAGGAGTCTTAAGACCTATTTACTTGACTACAGTGCCAGGATACTTAAGACCTGTTTACATGACTACATGGCCAGGATCCTTACGACCTGATTACTTGACTACATGGCCAGTATCCTTATGACCTGTTTACTTGTCTACAAGGCCAGAATACTTAAGACATGTTTATTTGACTAAAGGGCCAGGGTCATTAAGACCTAGTTACTTAACTACAGGGGCGATTCCTTAAGGCCTATTTACTTGACTACATGGCCAGAATCTTTAAGACCTGTTTACTTGACTATATGGCCAGATTACATAAGACATGTTAACTTGACTACAAAGCCAGGACCATTAAGACTTATTCACTTGACTACAGGGCCAAGATCCTTAAAACCTATTTATTGACTACATCGCCAAGATCCTTATGACTTGTTTACTTGTCTAGAAGGCTAGAATAATTAAGACCTATTTACTTGACTACAGGGCCAGGATTCTTAAGAACTATTCACTTGACTACAGGGCCAAAATCATTAAGACATATTCACTTGACTACAGGGCCATGATACTTACGACCTGTTTACTTGACTATAGTGCTAGTATCCTTAAGACGTATTTACTTGACTAAATGGCCAGGATTCCTAGGACCTGTTTAATTGACTACATGGCCAGGATCCTTAAGACCTGTTTATTTGAGTAAAGGGCCAGGATCCTTAAGACCTAGTTACTTGACTACAGGGCCAGGATACTTAAGGCCCATTTACTTGACTACATAGCCAGAATCTTTAAGAACGGTTTACTTGACTATATGGCCAGGATACTTAAGACATGTTAACTTGACTACAGGGCCAGGATCCTTAAGACCTGTTTACTTGACTACAGGACCAGGATCTTAAAGACATATTTACTTGACTACAGGGCCAGGATACTAAAGACTTATTTACTTGACTACATAGCCAGAATCCTTAAGACCTATTTAATTGACTCCATGACCCGGATTCTTAAGACCTGTTTACTTGACTACAGTGCCAGGATCCTTAAGACCTATTTACTTGACTACAGGTCCAGGATCCTTAAGTCCTATTTAATTGACCACATGGTCAGGATCCTTACGACCTGTTTACTTTAATACATGGCCAAGATGCTTAAGATATGTTTAGTTGAATAAAAGGCCACGATCCTTAAGACCTATTTACTTGACTACAGGTCCAAAATCCTTACGACCTGTTTACTTGACTACAGGGCCATGATCCTTAAGACCAGTTTACTTGAATATAAGGCCAGGATACTTAAGACATGTTTACTTGACTACAGGGCCAGGAACATTAAGACCTGATTACTTGACTACAGGGCCAGTATCCTTAAGACCTATATACTTGAATACAGCGCCAGGATACTTAAGACCTATTTACTTGACTACATGGCCAGGATCCTTACGACATGTTTAATTTACTACATGGCCAGGATTCTTAATACCTGGTTACTTGACAACAGGGCCAGGATCCTTAAGACCCATTCACTTGACTAGAGGGCCAGGATCCTTATTAACAATTTACTTGACTACATGGCAGGGATCCTTACGACCTAATTACTTGACTACATGAACCAGGATCCTTAAGACCTGTTTACTTGATTACAGGGCCAGGATGCCTAAGACCTATTTACTTGACTACAGGGCCAGGATACTTAAGACCTATTTACTTGACTACATGGCCAGGATCCTTATGACCTGTTTACTTGAATTCATGGCCAGGATCCTTAAGACCTCTTTACTTGACTACAGGGCCAGAATTCTTAAGACATATTTAATTTACTACAGTGCTAGAATCCTTAATACCTATATACATGACTATATGATCAGGATCCTTACGACCTGTTTACTTGACTACATGGCCAGGATACTTAAGATCTGTTTACTTGAGTACGGGGCCAGGATCCTTAAGAATAATTTACTTGACTACATGGCCAGGATCCTTAAGACGTGTTTAATTAACTACATGGCCAGGATCCTTAAGACCTGTTTAATTGAATAGAGGGCCAGGATACTTAAGATTTATTTACTTGAGTGAAGGGCCAGGATATTTAAGACCTATTTACTAGACTACATGGCCAGGATCCTTAAGAATTTTTTACTTTACTACATGGCCAGGATCTTTTAACCTGTTTACTTGATTACAGGTAACAGGATCCTTAAGACCTCTTTACTTGACTACAGGGTCAGGATCCTTAAGATCTATTTATTTGACTACATTGCCAGAATTCTTACGACCTGTTTACTTGAATACATGGCCAGGATCCTTAAAACCTTTTTAATTGACTACAGGTCCAGAATTCTTAGGAACTATTTACTTGACTACAGGGCCAAGATCCTTAAGACCTATTTACTTGACTACATGGCCACGATTCTTACGACATTTTACTTGAATACATGGCCAGTATCCTTAAAACCTGTTTAATTGAATACAGGGACAGGATCCTTAAGACCTATTTACTTGACTACAGGGCCAGGATCCTTAAGACCTATTTACTTGACTACATGGTCCGGATCCTTAGGATAAGTTTACTTGACTACATCGCCAGGATTCTTAAGACCTGTTTACCTAATTACAGGGCCAGGATCCTTAAGACCTATTCTTTTGACTAGAGGGCCAGGATCCTTATGACATATTTACTTAACTACATGGCCAGGATCCTTTCAACCTAATTACTTGACTTAATTGCCAGAATCCTTAAGACCTGTTTACTTGACTACAGAGCCAGGATCCCTAAGACATATTTACTTGACTATACGGCCAGGATCTTTAAGAATTATTTACTTGAATACATGGCCAGGATCCTTATGATCTGTTTACTTGACTACATAGCCAGGATCCTTAAGACTTATTTTTGACTACAGTGCCAGGATCCTTAATTCTTATTTACTTATCTACATGGCCAGGATCGTTACGACCTGTTTACTTGACTACATGCCCATGTACCTTATGACATGTTTACTTGTCTGTAGGGCAAGAATATTTAAGACCTATTTACTTGACTACAGGGCCAGGATCCTTAAGATCTATTAACATGACTACATGGCCAGGATCCTTACGACCTTTTTATATGACTACATGGCCAGGATCCTTAAGACCTGTTTACTTGACTAGAGGGACTGGATTCTTAAGAACTGTTTACTTGACTACAGAGCCAAAATAATTTAGACCGATTTACTTGACTACAAGGGCAGGATACTTACTACCTGTTTACTTGACTATATGGCCAGGATACTTAAGAATTATTTACTTGACTACAGGGCCATTATCCTTAAGACATGTTTATTTGACTACATGACTAGGATCCTTAACGACCTGTTTACTTGAATACATGGCCAGGATGCTTAAGACCTGTTAACTTGACGACAGGGCCAGGATCATTAAGACCTATTCACTTGACTACAGGGCCAAGATCCTTAAGACCTATTTACTTGACTACTGGGCAAGGATCCTTACGACCTGTTTACTTGACTACATGTCCAGGATCCTTAAAGACCTGGTTACTTGACTACAAGGCCAGGATCATTAAGACCTATTTACTTGACTACAGGGCCACGATTCTTAAGACCTATTTAATTGACTACATGGCGTGGGTTCTTATGACATGTTTACTTGACTACATGGCCAGGATCCTTAAGACCTGTTTACTTGATTACAGGGGCATGATTCATTAGACCTATTTAATTGACTACAGTGCCAGGATACTTAAGACATATTTACTTGACTACATGGCTTTGATCTTTACGAGCTGTTTACTTGACTAAATGGCCAGGATCCATAAGACCTCTTTACTTGACTACATGGCCAGGATCCTTAAGACCTGTTTACTTTACTACAGGGCCATGATTCTTAAGACCTATTTACTTGAATACAGGGCCAGGATTCTTAAGACATATTTACTTGACTACAAGGCCAGGATTCATACGACCTGTTTACTTGACTACAGGGCCTGGATGTTTAAGACCTATTTACTTGACTACATTTAAAGATCCGTACGACTTGATTACTTGGCTACATGGCCAAGATTCTTAAGACCTGTTTACTTGACTACAGGGCCAGAATACTTAAGACCTATTTACTTGACAACATGGCCATGATCCTGACGACCTGTTAACTGAATACAGGGCCAGGATCTTAAAGACCTATTTACTTGACTACAGGTCCAGGATAATTAAGACCTATTTACTTGACTACATGGCCAGGATCCTTACGACCTATTTACTTGACTACATGACCAGGATTCTTAAGACCTGTTTACTAGACTACAGGGCCGGGATACTTAAGACCTCTTTACTTGACTATAAGGCCAGGATATTTACGACGTGTTTACTTGACTACATGGCCAGGATCCTTAAGACCTATTTACATGAATACATGACCAGGATCCTTAAGACCTATTTAATTGACTTCATGGCCAGTATCCTTACGACATGTTTACTTGACTACATGGCCAGTATTCTTAAGACTTGTTTACTTGACTACAGGACCAGGATCCTTAAGACCTATTTAATTGACTACAGGGCCAGTATCCTTAATACCTATTTACTTGAAAACAGGGCCAGGATCTTGAAGACCTATTTACTGGACTACATGGCCAGGACACTTATGACCTGTTTACATAACTACATAGCCAGGATCCTAAAGAACTATTTACTTGACTACATGACCAGGATCCTTACGACCTGTTTATTTGATTACAGGGCCAGGATTATTAAGACCTATTTTATTCAATACATGGACAAAATCCTTTAGACCGATTTACTTGACTAAATGGGGTGGATACTTACGACACGTTTACTTGTCTACAGTGCCAGGATCCTTAAGACCTCTTTACTTGATTACAGGGCCAGGATACTTAAGACAGATTTAATTGACTACATGGGCAGGATACTTACGACCTCTTTACTTGACTACATGGCCAGGATCATTAAGACCTATTTACTTGACTACAGGGCCAGTATCCTTTGGACCTATTTACTTGAATACATGGCCAGGATCAATACGACATGTTTACTTGAATACATGGCCAGGATACTTAAGACCTGTTTACTTTACTACAGGGCCAGGATCATTAAGACCTATTTACTTGACTACATGGCCAGGATTCTTACCACCTGTTTAATTGACTACATGGCCAGGATACTTAAGACCTGTTTACTTGACTACAGGGCCAGGATTCTTAAGACCTATTTACTTGAATACAGGGCCAGGATCCTTAAGACTTATTTACTTGACTAAATGGCAATGATCGTTACGACCTGTTTACTTGAATACATGGCCATGATCCTCAAGACCTGTTTACTTGATTAAATGGCCAGTATCCTTAGGACCTGTTTACTTGACCTCAGGGCCAAGATCCTTGAGACATATATATTTAACTACAGGGCCAGGATCCTTAAGAACAATTTACTTGACTACATGACCAGGATCCTTACGACCTTTTTTATTTGACTACAGGGCCAGGATACTTAGGAACTATTTACTTGACTACAAAGCCAGGATTCTTAAGACATATTTACTTGACTATTTGGACAGTATCCTTACGGAATGTTTACTTGACTACATGGCCAGGATCCTTAAGACATGTTTACTTGACTAAAGGCCAGGATTCTTAATATTTATTTACTTGACTACAGGGCCCGGATCCTGAATAACTATTTACTGCACTACATGGCCAGGATCCTTACGACCTGTTTACTAGACTACATTGCCAGGATCCCTAAGACCTGTTTACATGAAAACAGGGCCAGGATCCTTAGGATCTATTTACTTGACTACATGGCCAGGATCCTTAAAACCTATTTACTTGACTACATGGCCAGGATCCTTAGGATCTGTATATTTGACTACATGGCCAGGACACTTAAAACCTGTTTACTTGACTACAGTGCCATGATCCTTAAATCCAATTTACTTGACTACAGCGCCAGGATCCTTTCGAACTGATTACTTGACTACATGGCCAGGATTCTTAAGACCTGTTTACTTGAATACAGGGCCAGGATCCTTAGGACCTATTTACTTGACTACATGGCCAGGATCCTTAAAACCTATTTACTTGACTACATGGCCAGGATCCTTAAGACCTGTTTACTTGACTACAAGGCCAGGATACTTAAGACCTAGTTACTTGACTAGAGGGCCAGGATGTTTAAGACCTATTTAATTGACTACATGGCCAGGATTCTAACGACATTTTTACTTGACTACATGATCAGGATCCTTAAGACCTGTTTACTTGACTACAGTGCCAGTATCCTTAAGATTTATATACGTGATTAAAGGGCAAGGATCATTAAGACCTATTTACTTGACTTCATGGCCAGGATTCTTAAGAGCTGTTTACTTGACTACTGGGTCAGGATTCTTAAGACCTATTTACTTGACTACAGGGCCAGGATCCTTAAGACCTATTTACTTGACTACATGGCCAGGATAATTAAGACCAGTTTACTTGACTACAAGGCCAGTATCCTTAAGACCTGTTTACTTGAGATCCAGGGCCAGGATCCTTAAGACCTATTTGTTTGTTTACAGGGCCAGGATCCCTAAGACCTATTTACTAGACTACATGGCCAGGATTCTTACGACCTGTTTACTTGACTACATGGTCAGGATCCTTTATTACTATTTATTTCACTACAGGTTCAGTATCCTTAAGACGTATTTACTTGACTACAAGACCAGGATCCTTACGACATATTTACTTGATTCAATGGCCCAGATACTTAAGACCTAGTTACTTGACTACAGGTCCAGGATCTTTAAGACCTATTTACTTGATTAGAGGGCAGGATCCTTAAAACCTATTTACTTGAATACATAGCCAGGATCCTTACAGCCTGTTTACTTGACTACATGGCCAGGATTCTTAAAACCTATTTATTTGTCTAGAGGGCCAGGTCCTTAAAACCTATTTAATTGACAACATTGCAAAGATCCTTACGAAATGTTTACTTGAATACATGGCCAGGATCCTTAAGACCTATTTAATTGACTACAGGGCCAGGATCCTGAAGACCTAATTACTTGACTACATGTCGAGGATCCTTACGACCTATTTAAATGAGAAGAGTGATAGTATCCTTAAGACCTATTTACTTGACTACATGGCCAGTATCCTTACGACCTGTTTAATTGACTTCCAGATCAGGATCCTTAAGACATATTTTCTTGACTACATGGCCAGGATCCTTACGACCTGTGTACTTGACTACATGGCCGAGTTCATAAAGACCTGATTACTTGACTACAGGGCAAGGATACTTAAGAACTATTCACTTGACTAGAGGGCCAAAATCCTTATGACTTATTTACTTGACTACATGGCCAGGATCCTTACGACCTGTTTCCTTGACTTCATGGCCAGGATCCTTACGAAATATTTACTTGACTACATGGCCAGGATCATTAAGACCTGATTACTTGACTACAGGGCAAGGATCCTTAAGACCTATATACTTGATTACACGGCCAGGATCCTTAAGACTTATTTAATTGACTACATTGCCAGAATCCTTACGACCTGTTACATGACTACATGGCCAGGATCCTTAATAGCTGTTTACTTGACTACAGGGCCAGGATCCATAAGACCTATTTACTTGACAACTACATGGCCAGGATCCTTACGACCTGTTTCCTTGACTTCATGGCCAGGATCCTTACGAAATATTTACTTGACTACATGGCCAGGATCATTAAGACCTGATTACTTGACTACAGGGCAAGGATCCTTAAGACCTATATACTTGATTACACGGCCAGGATCCTTAAGACTTATTTAATTGACTACATTGCCAGAATCCTTACGACCTGTTACATGACTACATGGCCAGGATCCTTAATAGCTGTTTACTTGACTACAGGGCCAGGATCCATAAGACCTATTTACTTGACAACTTGGCCAGGACCCTTACGACCTGTTTACTTGAATACATAGCCAAGATCCTTACAACCTATTTACTTGACTACAGGGCCAGGATCCCTCAGACCTATTTACTTGACTACATGGTCAGGATCCTTAAGATCTATTTACTTGACTACATGGCCAGGATTTATAAGACCTATTTAGTTGACTACATGGCCATGATCATGACGACCTGTTTACTTGACTACATGGTCAGGATCATTAAGACATGTTTACTTGACAACAGTGCCAGGATCCTTAAGACCTATTTACTTGATTACATGGCCAGGATCTTTAAGACCTATTTACTTGACTGCATGGCCAGGATCCTTAGGACCTGTTTACTTAACTACATGGCCAGGATCCTAAAGACCTGTTTACTTGACTACAGTGCAAGGATCCTTATAACCATGTTACTTGACTACAGGGCCAGGATTCTTATGACCTATTTACTTGACTACAAAGCCAAGATCCATAAGATATATTTACTTGACTACATGGCCAGGATCCTTACGACATGTTAACTTGACTACAGGGCCAGGATCCTTAAGACCTATTCACTTGACTACATGGCCACGATCCTTAAGACCTATTTACTTGAATAAATGACCTGGATTCTTAAGACTTATTTATATGACTTCATGGCCAGGATCATTACGACATGTTGACTTGTCTACATGGCCAGTATCATTAAGACCTGTTTACTTGACTACATGACCAGGATCCTTAAGAACTATTTATTTGACTACAGGGCCAGGATTCTTATGACCTATTTACTTGACTACAAAGCCAGGATCCTTAAGTTATATTTACTTGACTACATGCACAGGATTCTCAAGACCAATTTACTTGACTACATGGCCATGATCCTAACATCCTGTTTATTTGAATACATGTCCAGGATTCTTATAACCTGTTTACTTGTCTACAGGGCCAGAATACTTAAGACCTATTTACTATACTACAGGGCCAAGATCCTTAAGACCTGTTTACTTGACTACAAGGCCATAATCCTTAAGACCTATTTACTTGACTACAGGGCCAGGATCCTAACTACCTATTACTTGACTACAGGGCCAAGATTTTAAGACCAATTTACTTAACTACAGGGCCTGTATCCTTATGACCTGTTTACTTGACTACAGGGCATTGATCCTTATGATCTATTTAATTGACTACAGGGCCGGGATTATTAAGACTTATTTACTTGACAACATTTCCAGGATTATTATTATCTGTTTACTTAACTACATGGCCAGGATCCTCAAGAACTGTTTACTTGAATACAGGGCCAGGATCCTTAAGACCTGGTTACTTGATTACAGGGCCTTGATCCTTTTGACCTATTTAATTGACTACAGGGCCAGGATTATTAAGACTTATTTACTTGACAACATTTCCAGGATTATAATAACCTGTTTACTTGACTACATGGCCAGGATCATAAAGACCTGATTAATTGACTACAGGGCAAGGATCCTTAAGACCTATTCAGTTGACAAGAGGGCCAAAAACCTTATGATTTATTTATTTGACTACATGGCCAGGATCTCTACGACCTGTTTCCTTGACTACATGGCCAGGATCCTTACTACCTGTTTACTTGACTACATGGTCAGGATCCTTAAGACCTATTTACTTGACTACATGGCCAGGATCCTTACGACTTGTTTACTTGAATACATGGCCAGGATCCTTAAGACCTTTTAATTGACTACAGGGCCATGATCCTTAAGACCTGTTTACTTGACTACATGGCCAGGATCCTTAAGACCCGTTTACTTGAGTTCTTGGCCAGGATCCTTAGTACCTATTTACTTGATTACAGGGCCAGGATCATTAATACCTATTTACTTGACTACATGGCCAGGATACTTAGGACCTATTTACTTGACTACATGGCCAGGTTCATTAAGACATGATTACTTGACTAAAGGGCCAGGATATTTAAGACCTATTTACTTGACTACATGGCCAGGATCCTTACGACCTGTTTACTTGACTACATGGCTAGGATCCTTAAGAGCTGTTTAGTTGACTACTGAACCAGGATCCTTAATATCTTTTTAATTGACTACAGGGCCAAGATCCATAAGATCTATTTACTTGACTACATGGCCAGAATCCTAACGATCTGTTTACTTGACTACATGGCTAGGATACTTAAGATCTGTTTACTTGACTACAAGGCCTGAATTTTTAAGAATTATTTACTTGACTTCAGGGCCTGGATCATTAAGAAATATTTACTTGTCTACACGGCCAGGATTCTTACGAATTTTTTACTTTACTACATAGCCAGCATCCTTAAGACCTGTTTACTTGACTACAGGGCCATGATCCTTAAATCCTATTTACTTGACTACAGAGCCAGTATCATTAAGACATATTTACTTGACAACATGGACAGGATCTTTACGACCTGTTTACTCGATTACATGGCCAGGATCCTTAAGACCTATTTACTTCACTACAGGGCTTGGATACTTAGGACCTATTTACTAGACTATATTGCCAGGATCCTTACGAACTGTTTACTTGACTACATGGGAAGGATCCTTAAGAACTGTTTACTTGACTAAATGGCCAGGATCCTTAAAACCAATTTACTTGACTACATGGAAAGTATCCTTATGACCTGTTAACTTGACTTGATTAGAGGGCAGGATCCTTAAAACCTATTTACTTGAATACATAGCCAGGATCCTTACAACCTGTTTACTTGACTACAGGGCCAGGATCCTTAAGACCTATTTACTTGACTACAATTTCAGGATATTTAAGACTTATTTACTTGACTACATGGCCAAGATTCTTACGACCTGTTTACTTGACTACATAGCCAGGATCCTTAAGACCTGTTTACTTGACTACAGGACCAGGATCCTTTGACGAATTTCCTTGACTACAGGTCCTGGATCCTTAAGAATTATTTACTTGACTACATGGCCAGGATCCTTAAGACCTATTTACTTGACTACTGGGCCAGGATTGTTAAGACCTGTTTACTTGACTACAGGGCCAGGTTCCTTATGACCTGTTTAATTGACTACAGGGCCAGGATCCTTAAGACCTATTTACTTGACTACAGGGCCAGGATCCTTAAGACATATTTATTTGACTACAGGGCCAGGATTTATAATACCTATTTATTTGACTACATGTCCAGGATCCTTACGTACTGTTTACTTGACTACAATACCAGGATCCTTGAGACCTGTTTACTTGACTACAGGGCCAGGATCCTTACGAACACTTTACCTGATTACATGGCCAGGATCCTTAAGACCTGTTTACTTGACTATAGGGCCAGGGTCATTAAGACCTATTTTCTTGTCTACATGGCCAGGATCCTTACGGCCTGTTTACTTGACATACATGTCCGCGATCCTTAAGATCTGTTTACTTTACTACAGGGACAAGATCCTTAGGACCTATTTACTTGACTACAGGGCCAGGATACTTATGACCTATTTACTTGACTACATGACCAGAATTTTTACGACATGTTTACTTGATTACATGGCCAGGATCCTTAGGACCGGTTTATTTAACAACATAGCCAGGATTCTTAAGACCTATTTATTGACAACAGGGACAGGATCTTTAAGACCTATTTACCTGACTACATGGCCCATGTCCTTACGTTCATTTTACTTGACTACATGGCAAGGATCCTTAAGACCTATTTATTGACTACAGAGCCAGGAATCTTAGGACCTATTTACTTGAATAAATGTCCAGAATCCTAAGAACTCTTTACTTGACTACATGGCCAGGATCCTTACGACCTGTTTACTTAACTACATAGCCAGGAACCTTAAGACCTATTTACTTGATTATAGTGACAGCGTCCTTAAGAACTAATTAATTGACTACAAGTCCAGGATCTTAAGACCTATTTAATTGACTACAGGGCTAGGATTCTTAAGACATATTTTCTTGACTACATGGCAAGGATCCTTTCGAACTGTTAACTTGACTACATGGCTAGGATCCTTAAGTCCTGTTTTTTAGACTATACGGCAACTATCCTTAAGACCTATTTACTTGACTATAGGGCCAGGATCCTTAAGACCTGTTTAATTGACTACAGGGCCAGGATCATTAAAACCGATTTACTTGACTACAGGGCCAGGATTCTTAAGACCCTTTTACTAGACTACGTGGCCAGGATCTTTACAACCAGTTTACTTGACTACATTGTCAGTATTATTAAGACATGTTTAATTGACTAGAGGGCCAGGATCCTTAAGACATATTTACTTGACTACAGGACCAGGATCCTCTAGATCTATTTACTTGACAACGTGGCCAGGATCTTTACGACTTGTTTACTCGATTACATGGCCAGGATCTTTAAGATTTGTTTACTTGACTAAAGGGCCAGTATTTTTAAGACTTATTTACTTGACTAAACGGCCGGAATCCTTAATACTTGTTTATTTGAATACATGGCAAGGTTCCTTAAGACCTGTTTACTTGACTACAGGGTCAGTATCCTTAAGATCTATTTACTTGACTACAAGGCCAGGATTTTTAAGATCTATTTACTTGACTACATGGCTAGGATACTTACGACGTGTTTACTTGACTACATGGCCAGTATCTTTAAGACCTGTTTACTTGAATACAGTGCGAGGATATTTAAGACCTATTTACTTAACTACAGGTCCAGGATGCTTAAGACATATTTAGTTGAATATATTGCCAGAATCATTACGAGCTGTTTAATTGACTACATAGCGAGAATACTTAAGACTTGTTTTCTTGAATACAGGGCCAGTATCATTAAGAGCTGTTTACTTGACTAAAGGGCCAGGATCCTTAAGATCTATTAATTGACTACAGGGCCAGGATCTTTAAGAACTATTTATTTGACTACATGTCCAGGATACTTAAGAAATGTTTACTTGACTACAGGGCCAGGATCATTAAGACCTGTTTACTTCAATACAGTGCCAGGATCCTTAAGACTTATTTACTTGACTACAGGGCCAGGATCCATAAGACCTATTTACTTGACTACATTGCCAGGATACCTACGACCTGTTTACTTGACTACATAGCGAGAATCCTTAAGACTTGTTACCTTGACTACAGGGCCAGTATCCTTACGACCTGTTTACTTGAATACAGGGACAGAATCTTTAAGACATATTTACTTAACTACTGGGCCAGGATCTTTAAGACATATTTACTTGACTAAAGGGCTAGGAATCTTAGGACCTATTTACTTGAATACATGGCCAGGATCCTTACTAACTGTTTTCTTGACTAGATGGCCAGGATCCTTAAGAACGGTTTACTTAACTACAGGACCAGGATCCTTAAGACCTATTTATTTGAATACAGGGACAGGATCATTAAGACCTATTTACTTGACTACATGGCCCAGCTCCTTACGACCATTTTAATTGACTACATGGCAAGGATACTTAAGACCTGTTTATTTGACTACAGGGCCAGGATACTTATGACCTATTTTCTTGACTACATGGCCAGGATACTTAAGGCATGTTTACTTGACATAACTGTCCTCGATCCTTAAGATCTGTTTACTTGACTACAGGGACAGGATCCTTAAGACCTATTTTCATGACTACAGGGCCAGGATCCTTAACATCTATTTACTTGACTACATGGCCAGGATCCTTACGACATGTTTATTTGACTACATGGCCAGGATCCTTAAGAACGGTTTAATTTACTACAGGGCCAGGATATTTAAGACCTATTTATTAAACTACAGGGACAGGATCATTAAGACCTATTTACTTGACTACTTGGCCCAGGTCCTTACGAACATTTTACTTGACTACATGGCAAGGATACTTAAGACCTGTTTATTTGACTACAGGACAAGTATTCTTAAGACCTATTTACTTTACTACAGGGCCAGGATCCTAAAGACCTATTTACTTAACTACAGGGCCAAGATACTTATGACCTGTTTATTTGATTACATGGCCAGGATCCTTAAGACCTCTTTGATTGACTAAATGTCCAGGATCCTTACGACATGTTTACTTGACTACATTGCTAGGATACTTATGACATGTATATTTGACTACAGATCCAGGATCCTTAGGACCTATTTACTTGACTACAGGGCCAGGATCATTAAAACCTATTTACTTGATTACTTGGCCAAGATCGTTACGAATTGTTTACTTGACTACATGGCCAGTATCCTTAAGACCTGTTTACTTGACTACATGGCCAGGATCAATAAGACCTGTTTACTCGACTACAGGGCCAGTATCCTTAAGACCTATTGACTTGACTACAGGGCCAGGATCCTTAAAACCTATTTACTTGACTACATGGCCAGGATTCTTACGACCTGTTTACTTGACTACATGGCCAGGATCAATAAGACCTGTTTACTCGACTACAGGGCCAGGATCCTTAAGACCTATTTACTTGACTACAGAGCCAGTATACTTAAGACCTATTTAATTGACTATATGGCCAGGATTCTTAAGACCTGTTTACTTGACTACATGGCTAGGATCCTAACGACCTGTTTACTTGACTACATGGCCAGGAACCTTAAGACCTGTTTACTTGACTACAGGGCCAGTATTTTTAAGACCTGTTTACTTGACTAGAGGGCCAGGATTCTTAAAACATATTTACTTGAATACAGGGCCAGGATCCTTAAGACTTATTTACTTGACTAAATGGCCATGATCGTTAGGACCTGTTTACTTGAATACATGGCCAGGATCCTCAAGACCTGTTTACTTGATTAAATGGCCAGTATCCTTAGGACCTGTTTACTTGACTACAGGGCCAGGATCCTTGAGACATATATATTTAACTACAGGGCCAGGATCCTTAAGAACAATTTACTTGACTACATGACCAGGATCCTTACGACCTTTTTTATTTGACTACAGGGCCAGGATACTTAAGACCTATTTACTTCACTACAGGGACAAAATCCTTTAGACCGATTTACTTGACTACATGAGGTGGATATTTACGTCACGTTTATTTGTCTACAGGGCCATGATCCTTAAGACATTTTTACTTGACTACAGCGCAAGGTTTCTTAACACCTATTTACTTGACTACAGGGCCAGGATCCTTAAGACATAATTATTGAACTACATGGTCAGGATACTTAGAAACTGTTTACTTGACTACATAACCATTATCCTTAAGACCTGTTTACTTGACTACATGGCCAGAATCCTTAAGACCTGTTTACTTGAGTACAAGCCATGATTCTTAAGACCTATTTAATTGAATATATGACCAGGATCCTTAAAATCTATTTACATGAATTTATGGCCAGGATCCTTACGACATGTTTACTTGACTACATGCCCAGTATCCTTAAGACCTGTTTACTTGACTACAGGACCAGGATTCTTAAGACCTATATATTTGACTACAGGGCCAGGATCCTTAAGAACTATTTACTTGACTACAAAGCCAGGATTCTTAAGACATATTTACTTGACTACTTGGACAGTATCCTTACGGAATGTTTACTTGACTACATGGCCAGGATCCTTAAGACATGTTTACTTGACTAAAGGCCAGGATTCTTAAATATTTATTTACTTGACTACAGGGCCCGGATCCTGAATAACTATTTACTGCACTACATGGCCAGGATCCTTACGACCTGTTTACTAGACTACATTGCCAGGATCCCTAAGACCTGTTTACATGAAAACAGGGCCAGGATCCTTAGGATCTATTTACTTGACTACATGGCCAGGATCCTTAAAACCTATTTACTTGACTACATGGCCAGGATCCTTACGACCTGTTTACTTGAATACATGGCCAGTATCCTTAAGACCAGTTTACTTGACTACAGGGCCAGGATCCTTAAAACCTATTTACTTGACTACATGGCCAGGATCCTTAGGATCTGTTTATTTGACTACATGGCCAGGACACTTAAGACCTGTTTACTTGACTACAGTGCCATGATCCTTAAATCCAATTTACTTGACTACAGCGCCAGGATCCTTTCGAACTGTTTACTTGACTACATGGCCAGGATTCTTAAGACCTGTTTACTTGACTACTGGGCCAGGATTTATAAGACCTATTTACTTGACTACAGGGCCAGTATTCTAAGACTTATTTACTTGACTATATGGCCATGATCCTTACGAACTGTTTACTTGACTACATGGCCAGGATACTTAAGTCCTGTTTACTTGACTACAGGCCCAGGATCCTTAAGAACTATTTAATTGACTAAATGGCAAGGATCCTTACGAAATGTTTACTTGACAACATGGCCAGCATCATTAAGACATGTTTACTTGACTACAGGGCCAGGATACTTAAGACCTATTTTTTTGACTACAGGGCAAGGATTCTTAAGACCTATTTACTTGTCAACATGGCCAGGATCCCTACGACCAATTTACTTGACTATATCGCCTGGATACTTAAGACCAGTTTAATGACTACTGGGCCAATATCCTTAAGACCTATTTACTTGACAACAGGGCAAGGATATTTAAGACCTATTTACTTGACTAAATGGCCAGAATCCTTACGAACTGTTTACTTGACTACATGGCCAGGATCCTTAAGACATGTTTACTTGACTTAAGGGCCAGGATACTTAAGACCTATTTACTTGATTACAAGGCCAGGATCCTTAGACCTATTTACCTGACTACATGGCCAGGATCCTTACGACCTGTTTACTCGACTACACGGCCAGGATCCTTAAGACCTCTTTACTTGAATACAGGGCTAGTATCCTTAAGACCTATTTACTTGACTTTAGGGTAAGGTTACTTAAGATATATTTACTGGACTACATGTCCAGGATCCTTACGACTTGTTTCTTTGGCTACATTTCCAGGATCCTTAAGACCTTTTTTACTTGACTACAGGGCCAGGATCCTTAAAACCTATTTACTTGACTACAGGGCCAGGATACTTACGATCTGTTTACTTGACTACATGGCCAGGATCCTTAAGAATTATTTGATTGACTAAATGGCCAGGATCCTTACGACCTGTTTACTTAACTACATGGGCAGAATGCTTAATACCTGTTTACTTGAATACATTGCCAGGATTCTTAATACCAGTTTACTTGACTATAGGGCAAGGATCCTTAGGACCTAATTACTTGATTACAGGGCCAGGATCCTTAAAACCTATTTACTTGAATACATGGCAAGGAACCTTACGACCTGTTTACTTGATTACAAGACCAGGATCCTTACGACCTATTTACTTAACTACAGGGCCAATATCATTAAAACCTGTTTACTTGACTACATGGCAAGGAAACTTACGACCTGTTTACTTGAATACATGGCCAGGATCCTTACGACCTGTTTTCTTTCTACTTGCCCAGGATTCTTATGAACTGTTTACTTGACAACAGGGACAGGATTCTTAAGAACTAATTACTTGACTACTGGACCATGATCCTTAAGACCTATTTACTTGACTATATGGCCAGGATCATTAAAACCTATTTACTTGAATACATGGCCAGGAACATTACGACCTGTTTACTTGACTACATGGCAAGGATCCTTACGACCTGTTTACTTGACTACAGGGCCCTGATCCTTAAGACCTATTTAATTGACTACAGGGCCAGGATCCTTAAATCCTATTTACTTGAATACATGGCAAGGAACCTTACGACCTGTTTATTTGATTACAAGACCAGGATCCATACGACCTATTTAATTGACTACAGGGCCAGTATCCTTAAAACCTGTTTACTTGACTACATGGCAAGGAACCTTACGACCTGTTTACTTGATTACATGACCAGGATCATTACGACCTGTTTACTTGACTACAGGGCCATGATTCTTAAGATCTATTTACTTGACTACTGGACCAGGATACATAAAACCTATTTACTTAACTACATAGCCAGGATCTTTAAGACCTATTTACTTGAATACATGGCCATGATCATTACAACCTGTTTACATGACTACATGGCTAGGATCTTTACGACATGTTTACTTGAATATATGGCCAGGATCATTAAGAACTGTTTATTTGACTACAGGGCCTGGATCCTTAAGACCTATTTAATTGACTACAGGGCAAGGATCCTTAAGAACAATTTACTTGACTACATGGCCAGGATCCTTATGATCTGTTTACTTTACTACAGGGCCAGGATCCTTAAGACCTATTTAATTGACCATGACTACATGGCCAGGATCTTTAAGAACTGTTTACTTGACTAGATGGCCAGGAACCTTAAGACCTGTTAATTGACTACATTGGCAGGATCCTTACGACCTGATTACGTGACTACAGGGCCAGGATCCTTAAGACCATTTTACTTGACTACAGAGCGAGGATAATTAAAATCTATTTAAATGTTTACAGGGCAAGCATCCTCAATACTTGTTTACTTGACTACATGGCCAGGATCGTTAAGACCTGTTTACTTGTCTACAAAGCCAGGATCCTTAAGACCTATTTAATTGACTACTGGACCAAGATTCTTAAGATCTAAATACTTGAATACATGGCCAGGATCCTTAAGACCTGTTTACTTGACTACATGGCCAGGCTCTTTAATACCTGTTTACTTGACTACATAGCCAGGATCGTTGATACCTGTTTACTTGAATACAGAGCCAGGATCCTTAAGACGTAATTACTTGAATACATGGCCAGGATCATTACGACCTGTTTACTTGACCATATAGCCAGAATCCTTAAGATCTTTTTACTTGACAACAGGGCCAGTATCCTTAAGACCTGTTTACTTTACTACAAGGCCAGGATGCTTAATACCTATTTACTCGACTACAAGTCCAGGAGCCTTAAAACCTATTTACTTGACTAGAGAGCTAGAATTCTTAAGACCTATTTACTTGACTACATGGCCAGAATCCTTACGAAATGTTTACTTAACTTCATGGCCAGGATCCTTAATACCTGTTTACTTGACTACAGGGTCAGGATCCTTAAGACCTATTTACTTGACTACATGGCCAGGATCCTTAAAACATGTTTACTTGATTCAATGGACAGGATACTTAAGACCTATTTTCTTGACTTCAGGGCAGGATCCTTAAGACCTATATACATGATAAGAGGGCCAGTATCCTTAAAACTTATTTACTTGAATACATGTCTAAGATCCTTACGACCAGGTTACTTGACTACCTGGCCAGGTTCAATTCGACCTGTTTACTTGACAACATGGCCAGGATCGATACGACAGGTTTACTTGACTACAGGCCCAGGATACTTAAGACCTATTTATTTGACTACGGGGCCAGGATCCTTAAGACCTATTTACTTGACTTCATGGCCAGGATCCTTACTATTTGTTTACTTGACTACAGGACCATGATTCTTAAGACTTACTTACTTAACTACATGGACATGATCCTTACGAACTGTTTACTTGACTACATGGCCAGGATACTTAAGACCTTTTTACTTGATTACAGGGCCAGGATCCTTAAGACCTGTTTACTTGACTTCATGGCCAGAACTCTTAAGTACTATTTACATTAATACCGGCCCAGGATCCTTAAGAACTATTTACTTGACTACATGGCCAGGCTCCCTACGATCTGTTTACTTGACTACATGGGCAGGAACCTTATGAACTGTTTACTTTACTACAGGGCCAGGATCCTTAAGACCTATTAAATTGACTAATAGGCCATGATCCTTAAGACCTATTTACTTTACTACAGTGCCAGGATTCTTATGACTTCTTTACTTGACTACATTGCCAGGATCCTTAAGACATTTTTACTTGACTACATGGCCAGGATCCTTACGACCTGTTTACTTGACTTAATGGCCAGGATCCTTAAGATTTATTTACTTGAATAAAGGGCCATTATCCTTAAGACATATTTTCTTGACTACAGGGCTAGGATCCTTAAGACCTATTTACATGACTACATGGCCAGGATGCTTACTACCTGTTTACTTGACTACATAGCCAGGATCCTTAAGATATGATTAATTGACTACAGGGCCAGGATCCTTAAGACCTATTTACTTGACTACAGGTCCAGGCTCTTTAATACCTGTTTACATGACTACATAGCCAGGATTGTTAAGAGCTGTTTACTTGACTGCAGAACCAAAATCCTTAAGACCTATTTACTTAAATACATGGCCAGGATCAATACGACCTCTTTACTTAACTACATAGCCAGAATCCTTATAACCTGTTTACTTGACTACAGGGCCAGTATCCTTAAGACCTGTTTATTTTACTACAAGGCCAATATACTTAATACCTATTTACTTGACTAAATGTCCGGGATTCTTAAAACCTATATACTTGACAACAGGGCTTGAATTCTTATGGCTTATTTACTTGACTACATTGCCATAATCCATCCGAACTGTTTACTTGTCTACATGGCCAGGATACTTAATACCTGTTTACTTGATTACAGGGCCAGGATCATAAAGACCTGTTTTCTTGACTACATGGCCAGGATTCTTAAGAACTATTTACATTAACACAGGACCAGGATCCTTAAGACCTATTTACTTGACTACATGGCTAGGCTCCTTACGACTTGTTTACTTGACTACATGGCCAGGTCCTTACGACCTGTTTACTTGACTACATGACCAGGATCTTTAAGACCTATTTACTTGACTACAGGGCTATGATCCTTAAGACTTATTTACTTGACTACATGGCCAGGAACCTTACGACCTGTTTACTTGACTCAATGGGCAGAATCCTTAAGACCTGTTTACTTGACTACAGGGCCAGTATCCTTAAGAACTATTTACTTGACTACAGGACAGGTTCCTTAAGAGCTATTTACTTGACTACATGGCCAGGATCCTTAAGACCTGTTTACTTGACTACAGGACCAGGATCCTTAGCACTTATTTTCTTGACTACAGGGCCAGGATCCTAAAATCCTATTTACTTGACAACATGGCAAGGATCCTTACGACCTGTTACTTGACTACATGGCCAGTATCCTTAAGACCTGTTTACTTGACTACAGGACCAGGATCCTTAAGACATATTTACTTGACTACAGGGCCAGGATCATTAAGAACTATTTACTTGACTACATGGCCAGGATCCTTACGACCTGTTTACTTAACTACATGGTCTGGATCCTTAAGACCTGTTTACTTGACTACAGGGCCAGGATCCTTAAGACCTATTTACTTGACTACATGGCCAGGACCTTTAAGACCTATTTACTTGGCTAAATGTCTTGGATTCTCACGACATTTTTACTTTAATTAATGGCCAGGATCCTTAAGACCTGTTTACTTGACTATAATGCCCGGATCCTTAAGATCTATTTATTTGACTACAGGGCCAGGATAGTTAAGACTTATTTACTTGAATACAGGGCCAGGATCCTTAAGGCCTATTTACTTGACTACATGGTCCGGATCCTTACGACCTGTTTAATTGACTCAATGGCCATGATTCTTAAGACATATTTAATTGACTAAAGGGCCAAAATTCTTAAGACCTATTTACTTGACTACATGGCCAAAATCCTTACGACCTCTTTACTTGACTCAATGGCCAGGATCCTTAAGACCAATTTTATTGACTCAATGGCCTGGATCCTTAAGACCAATTTTATTGACTCAAAGGCCAGTATCCTTAAGACCTATTTTCTTGACTACAGGGCCAGGATCCTTAAAACTTATTTACTTGACTACAGGGACAGGATCCTTAAGACCTATTTACTTGAATACATGGCAATTATCCTTACGACCTGTTTACTTGACTACATTGCCAAAATACTTAAGACCTGTTTAATTGACTACAGGATCAGGATCCTTAAGATCTATTTACTTGAAAACATAGTCAGGATCCTTACGACCTGTTCACTTGTCTACAGGGCTAGGATTCCTAAGAATTATTTACATGACTACAGGGCCAGTATCCTTAAGACCTATTTACTTGAACCCACGGCCACGGTCAATTCGACCTGTTTACTTCACTACATGGACAGGATCCTTAATACATGTTTATTTGACTACATGGCCAGGATCCTTAAGACCTGTTTATTTGACTACAGGACCATGATGCTTAAGACATTTTTTTTTGACTACAGGGTCAGGATCCTTAAGACCAATTTACTTGACTACATGGCCAGGATCCTTACGACAGGTTTACTTGACTACAGGGCAAGGATCCCTAAGAATTATTTACTTGACTACAGGGCCAGGATCTTTAAGAAATATTTACTTGACTACATGGCCAGGATCAATTAGACCTGTTTACTTGACTACATGGCCAGGATCCTTAAGACCTGTTTACTTGACTACAGGGCCACGATCCTTAGCACTTATTTGCTTGACTACAGGACCAGGATCCTAAAAACATATTTATTTATGACATGGCAAGGATCCTTACGACCTGTTTACTTGAATACATGACAAGTATCCTTAAGACCTGTTTACTTGACTATATGACCAGGATCCTTAAGACCTATTTACTTGACTACAGGGCCAGGATCTTTAAGACCTATTACCTTGACTAAATGGCCAGGATCCTCAAGACCTTTTTATTTACTACATAGCCAGGATCCTTGAGACTTGTTTACTTGACTACAGAACCAGGATTCTTAAGATCTATTTATTTGACTACAGGGCCAGCATACTTAAGACCTATTTACTTGACTACAAAGCCAGGATCCTTAAGGCCTATATACTTGACTACATGTCCAAGATCCTTACGGCTGTTTACTTGACTAAATGGCCAGGACCATTAAGACATATTTATTTGACTACAGGGCCAGGATCCTTAAGACCTATTTACTCTACTACATGGCCAGTATCCTTACGACCTGTTTACTTGATTCAATGGTCAGGATATTTAAGACCTTACGAAATTTTTACTTGAGTACATGGCCAGGATCAATTAGACCTGTTTACTTGACTACAGGGCCAGGATACTTAAGACCTATTTACTTGACTACAGGGCCAGGATCCTTAGGACCTATTTACTTTACTACATGGTAATGATCCTTACGAACTGTTTACTTGACTACATGGCCAAGATACTTAAGAACTGTTTAATTGACTACAGGGCCACGATCCTTAAGACCTATTTACTTGAATACATGGCCAGGAACCTTACGACCTGTTTACTTGACTACATGGCCAGGATACTTACGACCGGTTTAATTGACTATATGCCCAGGATCCTTAAGACGGGTTTACTTGACTACAGTGCCAGGATCGTTAAGAACTATTTACTTGACTACAGGCCCAGGAACCTTAAAAACTATTTACTTGACTACATGGACAGTATCCTTACGAACTGTTTATTTGACTACATCGCCATAATCCTTAAGACCTGTTTACTTGACTACAGGGCTAGGATTTCTAAGAATTATTTACTTGACTACAGTGCTAGGATCCTGAAGACCTATTTACTTGAACCCATGGCCAGGATCAATTCGACCTGTTTACTTGACAACATGGCTAGTATACTTAATACCTGTTTACTTGACTACGGGGCCAGGATACTTAAGAACTATTTACTTGACTACAGACCCAGGATCCTTAATACATATTTAATTGACTACATGGCCAGGATCAATTCGACTTGTTTACTTGACTACATGGCCAGGATCCTTAAGACCTGTTTACTTGACTACAGGGCCAGGATACTTAAGACCTATTTACTTGACTACAGGGCCAGTATCTTTTAGACATATTTAATTTACTAAATGGCCAGGATCCTTACGACATTTTCCCTTGACTACATGGCCAGGATCCTTAAGACCTGTTTATTTGACTACAAGGCCATGATCCTTAAGACCTATTTATTTGACTAGATGGCCTGGATCCTTAAGACCTATTTACTTGACTACATGGCCAGGATCCTTAAGACCTGTTTACTTGACTACAGGGTCAGGATTCATAAGACCTATTTACTTGACTACAGGGCCAGGATCCTTAAGACCTATTTACTTGAATACATGGCCGGGATCCTTACGTCCTGTTTAATTGAATACATGGCCATGATCCTTAAGACCTGTTTAATTGACTACAGGGCCAAGATACTTAAGATCTATTTACTTGACTACAGGGCCAGGATTCTTAAGACCTATTTACTTGACTACATGGCTAGGATTCTTACCACCTGTTTACTTGACTACATGGCCAGGATCCTTATGACCTGTTTACTTGACTACATGGCGAGGATCCTTATGACCTGTTTACTTGACTACAGGGCCAGGATCTTAAAGACCTATTTACTTGACTACAGGGCCAGGAATATTAAGACACTATTTACTTGACTACAGGACAAAGATCCTTACGACCTCTTTACTTGACTACAGGGCCAGAATATTTAAGACATATTTATTTGACTACAGGGCCAGGATCCTTATGATCTATTAAATTGACTACATGGCCAGGATCCTTAAGACCTATTTACTAGACTACATAGCTAAGATCCTTACGACCTGTTTAGTTGACCACATGGTCAGTATACTTAAGACCTATTTACTTGACTACAGGGCCAAGATCCTTACGACATGTTTACTTGACTACATGGCCAGGATTCTTAAGAACTTTTTACTTTACTACAGGGCCAGGATCCTTAAGACCTATTTTATGACTAGAGGGCCAGGATACTTAAGACTTGTTTACTTGACTACAGAGCCAGGATTCATAAGACATATTAACTTGACTATAGGGCCAGGATCATTAAGACTTATTTACTTGACTACATGGCCATGATCGTTACGACCTGTTTACTTGACTACAGAGCCATGATCCTTAAGACCTATTTACTTGACTACAGGGCCAGGATCCTTACGACATGTTTACTTGACTACATGGCCAGGATTCTTAAGACCTTTTTACTTTACTACAGGGCCAGGATTCTTAAGACCTATTTACTTGACTACATGTCTTGGATTCTTACCACCTGTTTACTTGACTACATGGCCAGTATCTTTAAGACCTGTTTACTTGACTACAGGGTCAGGATTCATAAGACCTATTTACTTGACTACAGGGCCAGGATTCTTAAGACTTATTTACATGACTATATGGCCACGATTCTTACGAACTATTTACTTGACTATATGGCCTTGATCCTTACGAACTCTTTACTTGACTACATGGCCAGAATCCTTAAGACATGTTAACTTGACTACGGGGACAGGATAATTAAGACTTGTTTACATGAATATAGGACCAGGATCCTTAAGACCTATTTACTTGATTACAGGGCCAGGATCCTTCAGACCTAGTTACTTGAATACATGGCCGGGATCCTTACGTCCTGTTTAATTGAATACATCTCCCTGATCCTTAAGACCTGTTTAATTGACTACAGGGCCAAGATACTTAAGATCTATTTACTTGAATACAGGGCCAGGATACTTAAGACCTGTTTACTTGACTACAGGGCTAGGATACTTAAGACTTAATTACTTGACTACAGGGCCAGGATAATTAAGACCTATTTACTAGACTATATATCCAAAATCCTTTCGATCTGTTTAATTGACTACATGGCCAGTATACTTAAGACCTGTTTACTTGATTACAGGCCAGGATACTTAATATCTATTTACATGAATACATGACCAAGATCCTTAAGACTTATTTACTTGACTTCATGGCCAGGTTACTTACGACATGTTTACTTGACTACATGGCCAGTATCCTTAAGACCTGTTTACTTGATTACAGAACCAGGATCCTTAAGACCTATCACCTGACTACAGGGCCAGTATCCTTAATACCTATTTACTTGACTACAGGGCCAGGATCATTAAGACATATTTAATTGACTACATGGCTAGGATACTTACGACCTATTTAAATGACTAGAGGGCTAGTATCCTTAAGACCTATTTACTTGAATATATGGCCAGGATCATTAAGATCTGATTACTTGACTACAGGTACAAGATCCTTATAAACCTATTTAATTGACTACAGGTTCAGCGTCCTTAAGACATATTTACTTGACTATATGGCCAGTATCCTTAAGACATATTTACATTACTACAGTGCCAGGATCTTTAAGATCTATTTTTTTGACTAGAGGGCCTGGGATTCTTAAGACCTGTTTATTTGACTACAGGGCCAGGATCCCTAAGACCTAGTTACTTGACTACAGGGCCAGGATCCATAAGATCTATTTACTTGACTACATGTCCAGGATCCTTACAACCTGTTTAATTGACTACATGGCCAGGATCATTAAAACCTGTTATTTGACTACAGGGCAAGGATCCTTAAGAATTATTTACTTGACTACACGGCCAGGATCCATAAGACCTATTTACTAGACTACATAGCTAGGATACTTATGATCTGTTTACTTGACTACATGGCCAGGATTCATAAGACCTATTTACTTGACTACAGGGCCAGGATATTTACGACATGTTTACTTGACTACATGGCCAGGATTTTTAAGACCTGTTAACATTACTACAGGGCCAGGATCCTTAAGACCTATTTTTTTGACAATAAGGGTCAGGATCCTTAAGACCTGTTTACTTGACTACAGGGCCAGGATTCATAAGACATATTTACTTGACTACAGGGCCATGATCAATAAGACTTATTTACTTGACTACATGGCCATGATCGTTACGACCTGTTTAATTTACTACATGGCCAGGATCCTTTAGACCTGTTTATTTGAATACAGGGCAAGGATCCTTAAGACCTATTTACTTGACTACACGGCCAGGATCCTTAAGACCTATTTACTAGACTACATGTCTAGGATCCTTAA
This sequence comes from Timema genevievae, assembly GCA_902155825.1. NCBI lineage: Eukaryota > Metazoa > Arthropoda > Insecta > Phasmatodea > Timematidae > Timema > Timema genevievae. The sequence goes on from CABFWO010003440.1 coordinate 71,390, forward strand.
GACCTGTTTACTTGACTACAGGACCAGGATCCTTAAGACCTATTTACTTGACTACAGGGCCAGAATCCTTAAGATTTATTTACTTGACTACATGGCCAGGATCCTTACGACCTGTTTAATTGACTACATGGCCAGGATGCTTAAGACATATTTACTTGAATAAAGGGCCAGGATCATTAAGACCGCTTTACTTGATTACAGGGCCAGGATTCTTAAGACAGATTTACTTGACTACATGGCCAGGATCCTTAAGACCTGTTTACTTGACTACATGGCCAGTATACTTAAGACCTGTTTACTTGATCTCCAGAGCCAGGATCCTTAAGAACTATTTGCTTGTTTACAGGGCCAGGATCCTTAAGACCTATTTACTTGACTACATGGCCAGGATACTTACGACCTGTTTAATTGACTACATGGTCATGATCCTTAAGACCTGTTTACTTGACTACAGGGCCCGAATTCATAAAAGCCTATTTACTTGACTACAGGGCTAGGATCCTTAAGACCTAGTTATTGAACTACATGACCAGGATCCTTACGACCTGTTTAATTGACTACATGGCCATTATCCTTAAAACCTGTTTACTTGACTACAGGGCCAGGATCCTTAAGACCTATTTACTTAACTACAGGGCCAGGATACTTAAAGCCTATTTACTTGACTACATGGCCAGGATTCTTACGACCTGTTTACTTGACTACATGGCCAGGATCCTTAAGACCTGTTTACTTGACTACAGTGCCAGGATCCTTAAGTCCAATTTACTTGACTACAGCGCCAGGATCCTTTCGACCTGTTTATTTGACTACATGGCAAGGATTCTAACGACTTTTTTACTTGACTACATGATCAGGATCTTTAAGACCTGTTTACTTGACTACAGGGCAAGGATCCTTAAGACTTATTTACTTCACTACAGGGTCTGGATCATTAAGACCTATTTACTTGACTACAGGGCCAGGATCCTTAAGACCTATTTACTTGACTACATGGCCAGGATCCTTAAGACCTGTTTAAACATGGCCAGTATCCTTAAGACCTGTTTACTTGATCTCCAGGGCCAGGATCCTTAAGAACTATTTGCTTGTTTACAGGGCCAGGATACTTAAGACCTATTTACTTGACTACATGGCCAGGATACTTACGACCTGTTTACTTGACTACATGGTCAGGATCCTTTATAACTATTAACTTGACTACAGTGCCAGTATCCTTAAGATCTATATACGTGATTACAGGGCAAGGATACTTAAGACCTATTTACTTGACTTCATGGCCAGGATCCTTAAGAGCTGTTTACTTGACTACTGGGCCAGGATTCTTAAGACCTATTTACTTGACTACAGAGCCAGGATCCTTAAGACCTATTTACTTGACTACATGGCCAGGATCCTTAAGACTTGTTTACTTGACTACATGGCCAGTATCCTTAAGACCTGTTTACTTGATCTCCAGGGCCAGGATCCTTAAGAACTATTTGCTTGTTTACAGGGCACAGGATTCTTAAGACCTATTTACTTGACTACATGGCCAGGATACTTACGACCTCTTTACTTGACTACATGGTCAGGATCCTTTATAACTATTTACTTGACTACAGGGCCAGGATACCTAAGACGTATTTACTTGACTACAAGCCAGAATCTTTACGACAAATTTACTTGATTCAATGGCCAGGATACTTAAGACCTGTTTACTTGAATACAGGTCCAGGATCCTTAAGATCTATTTACATGATTAGACGGCCAGTATCCTTAAAACCTATTTACTTAAATACATAGCCAGAATCCTTACAACCTGTATACTTGACTACATGGCCAGGATCCTTAAGACCTGTTTACTTGACTACAGGGCCAGGATAAATAAGACCTATTTATTGACTAATGGAGCAGGTTCCTTATGACCTGTTTACTTGACTACATGGCAAAATTCTTAAGACCTGTTTACTTGACTACTGGGCCAGGATTCTAAAAACCTATTTACTTGACTACAGCGCCAGGGTTCTTAAGATCTATTTACTTGACAACATGGCCAGGATTATTACGACCTGTTTACTTTACTACATGGCCAGGATCCTTACGACCTGTTTACTTGACTACATGGCCAGGATCCTTAAGACCTGTTTACTTGACTACAGGACCAGGATCCTTAAGACCTATTTACTTAACTACAGTTCCACGATATTTAAGACATCTTTTCCTTACATGACCAGGATTCTTACGACCTATTTACTTGACTACATGGCCAGGGTACTTAAGACCTGTTTACTTAATTACAAGGCCAGGATTAATAAGACCTATTTACTTGACTACATGGCCATGATCCTTACGAGCTGTTTACTTGACTACATGGCCAGGATCCTTAAGACATGTTAACTTGACTACAGGGCCAGGATCCTTAAGACCTGTTTTATTTACTACTGGGCCATGATCCTTAAGACCTCTTTACTTGACTACAGGGCCAGGTTCCTTAAGACCTATTTACTTGACTATAGGGCCAGGATACTTAAGACCTATTTACTTGAATACATGGCCAGAATCCTTACGACCAGTTTGCTTGATTACATGGCCAGAATCCTTAGGACCTGTTTACTTGACTACAGGGCAAGGATCCTTAAGACATATTTACTTGACTACAGGGCCAGGATACTTAAGACCTATTTACTTGACTACATGGCCAGGATCCTTTCGACCTGTTTACTTGACTACATGGCTAGGATCCTTAAATATCTGTTTACTTTACTACAGGCCAGGATCCTTAAAACCTACTTACATATCAACATAGCCAGTATCTTTACGACCTATTTACTTGACAACATGGCCAAGATACTTAAGACCTGTTTAGTTGACTAAAAGGCCAGGATCATTATGACCTATATACTTGATTACTTGGCGAGGATCCTTAAGAACAGTTTACTTGACAACATGGCCTGAATTCTTAAAACCTATTTACATGAATACATGGCCAATATCCTTATGTAATATTTACTTGACTACATGGCCAGGATTTTTAAGAAATGTTTACTTGACTACATGGCCGAATTCTTAAAACCTATTTAATTGACTACAAGGCCATGATTCTTAAAACCTATTTATTTGACATCATGGCCAGGATCAGTAAGACCTGTTCTTTTGACTACATTGCCAGGATCCTTAAGACATATTTACTTGACTACAGGGCCAAGATAATTAAGACTAATTTACTTGACTAAATGGCTAGGATCATTAAGATCTATCTACTTGAATACTTGATCAGGATCCTTTAGACCTATTTAATTGACTCCATGGCCAGTATTTTTAACACCTATTTAGTTGACTACAGGTCCAGGATCCTTAAGACTTATTTACTTGACTACATGGACAGGATCCTTAAGACCTGTTGACCTGACTACATGGCCAAAATTCTTAAAACCTATTTACTTGACTACATGTTCAAGATCCTTAATACCTATTTACTTGACTACATGGCCAGGATTATTAGGACCTATTTAGTTGAATACATGGCCAACATCCTTAAGACCTATAAACTTGACAACAATGCCAGGATAATTAAGAACTATTTACTTGAATACTGGGCCAGGATCTTTAAGACCTGTTTACTTGACCACAGGGCCAAGATAATTAAGACCTATTTACTTGACTAAATGGCCTGGATCTTTAAGACCTATTTAGTTGAATACATGGCCAGGATTGTTAAGACCTATTTACATGATTACTTGGCCAGGATTATTAAGACCGGTTTACTTGACTTCATTGCCAGAATTCTTAAAACCTATTTACTTGACTACATGGCCAAGATCCTAAATACCTATTTAATTGACTACATGGCCAGGATACTTAAGACCTATTTAACTGACCTCATGGCCAGGATCCTTATGACCTATTTACTTGAATACAGAGCCAGGATCCTTAAGACCTATTTACTTGACTAAAAGTCCGGAATCCTTAAAAACTATTTACTTGACAACAGGGCTAGAATTCTTAAGACCTATTTACTTGACTAAATGGCCAGAATCCATCCGAAATGTTTACTTAACTACATAGCCAGGTTCCTTAAGACTTGTTTACTTAACTACAGGGTCAGAATCCTTAAGACTTATTTACTTGACTACTGGACACAGATCCTTAAGACCTATTTACTTGACTACATAGCCAGGATCCTTAAAACTTGTTAACTTGACTACATTGCCAGGATCGTTAAGACCTGTTTACTTCAGTACAGAGCCAGGATCTTTAAGACCTGTTTACATGACTACATGGCCAGGATCCTTAAGAACTGTTTAATTGACTACAGGGCAAGGATCCTTAAGACCTATTAGCTAGACTACTTGACCAAGATCCTTAAGACCTATTTACTTCACTACATGGCCAGGATCTTTAAGAACTGTTTACTTGACTACATGGCCAGGATCCTTAAGACGTGTTTACTTGACTACAGAGCCAGGATACTTAAGATCTATTTACTTGAATACATGACCAGAATCCTTACGACCTGTTTACTTGATTACATTGCCAGAATCCTTAAGAATTGTTTAGTTGACTCAATGGCCAGGATACTTAAGACTTATTTTCTTGACTTCAGGTCCAGGATTCTTAAGACCTATATACTTAATAAGAGGGCCAGGATCCTTAAAAACTAATTACTTGAATACATGGCCAAGATCCTTATGGCCAGTTTACTTAACTACCTGGCCAGGATCAATTCGACCTGTTTACTTGACAACATGGCCAGGATCGATACGACCTGTTTACTTGACTACAGGGTCAGGATTCTTAAGACATATTTATTTGGCTACGGGGCCAGGATCCTTAAGACCTATTTACTTTACTACATGGCCAGGATACTTACGACCTGTTTACTTGACTACAGGACCATGATTCTTAAGACTTACTTACTTGAATACATGGACATGATCCTTACAAACTGTTTACTTGACTACATGGCCAGGATACTTAAGACCTGTTTACTTGACTACAGGGCCAAAATCCTTAAAACATATTTACTTGACTACATGGCCAGGATTCTTAAGAACTATTTACATTAATACAGGACCAGAATCCTTAAGACCTATTTACTTGACTACATGGCCAGGCTCCCTACGAACTGTTTACTTGACTACATGGCCAGGATCCTTATGATCTGTTTACTTTACTAAAGGGCCAGGATCCTTAAGACCTATTTAATTGACCAAAGGACCAGGATCCTTAAGACCTATTTACTTGACTACAGGGCCAGGATCTTTAAGAACTATTTACTTGACTACATGATCAGGATCCTTACGACCTGTTTACTTGACTACATGGCCAGGATCCCTAAGACCTGTTTATTTGACTACAGGTTCAGGATCCTTAAGACCTATTAGCTAGACTACTTGACCAAGATCCTTAAGACCTATTTACTTCACTACATGGCCAGGATCTTTAAGAACTGTTTACTTGACTACATGGCCAGGATCCTTAAGACGTGTTTACTTGACTACAGAGCCAGGATACTTAAGATCTATTTACTTGAATACATGACCAGAATCCTTACGACCTGTTTACTTGACTACATTGCCAGAATCCTTAAGAATTGTTTACTTGACTACAGGGCCAAAATCCTAAGACCTGTTAACTTTACTACAATGCCAGAATACTTAAGACATATTAACTTGACTACAAGTCCAGGATCCTTAAAATTTATTTACTTGACTACAGGGCTAGAATTTTTAAGACATATTTACTTGACTACAAGGCCAGGATCCTTACGAAATGTATACTTGACTACATGGCCAAGATCTTTTAAGACCTGTTTACTTGACTACAAGTCCAGGATTCCTAAGACCTATTTACTTAACTACAGGGCCAGGATCATTAAGACCTGTTTACTTGACTACTTTACCAGGATTCTTAAAACCTGATTACTTGAGTTCCTGGCCAGGATCCTTAAGATCTATTAACTTAAATAAAGGGCCAGGATACTAAAGACCTATTTACTTGACTAAATGGCCAGGATCCTTACGAAATGTTTACTTAACTACATGGCCAGGATCCTTAAGACCTGTTTACTTGACTACAGGGCCATGATCCTTACGACATGTTTACTTGATTAAATGGCTAGAACACTTAAGACCTATTTACTTGACTACAGGTCCAGGATTATAAAGACCTATTAACTTGACTTCAAGGCCAGGATCTTTAAAACCTATTTAATTGACTACATGGCCAGGATCCCTAAGAGCTTTTTACATGACTACATGGACAGGATGCTTAAGACCTGTTTACTTGACCATATAGCCAGGATCATTAAGACCTGTTTACTTGAATACAGGGCCAGGACCCTTAAGACCTATCTACTTGAATATATGGCCAGGATACTTAAGACCTGTTTACTTGACTACATGGACAGGATTCTTAAGAATTGTTTATTTTACTAAATGGCCAAAATTCTTAAAAATTATTTACTTGACTACATGGCCAAGATCCTTAAAACCTATTTACTTGACTACAGGGACTGTATCTTTAAGACCTGTTTACTTGAGTACATGTCCAGGATCCTTAAGACCTGTTTACTTGACATCATTGTTGGGATCTTTAAGACCTATTTACTTGAATACATGGCCAGGATACATAAGTATTCTTTACTTGACTACATGGCCAGGATCATTATGACCTGTTTACTTGATTACATGGCCAGGATCATTAAGACATATTTACTTGACTTCATGGCCAGGATTTTAAGACCTATTTGCATGACTACGGGGCCAGGATCCTTAAGACCTGTTTACTTGACTACATGGCTAAGATCCTTAAGACCTGTTTACTTGTATACATGGCCAGGATCCTTAAGACTGGTTTACTTGACTACATGTAAAGTATTCTTAAAATTTATTTACTATACTACAGGGCCAGGATGCATAAGACCTGTTTACTTGACTACAAGGCCAGGATGCTTAAAACCTATTTACTTTACTACATGGCCAGGATCCTTATGAACTGTTTACTTAACTACATGTTCAGGATCCTTAAGACCATTTTACTTGACTACATGACCAGGATACTTAAGATCTGTTTACTTGACTACAGGGCTAGTATCATTAAGAACTATTTACTTGCTACAGGGTCAGGATACTTAAGACCTATTTACTTGACTACATGGACAGGATACTTAAGATCTGTTTACTTGACTACATGGCCAGAATCCTTAAGTCCTGTTTACATGACTACAGGGCCAGGATCCTTAATACTTGTTTACTTGGCTATAGGGCCAGGATCCTTAGTACCTATTTACTTGACTACATGGCCAGGATCCATACGACCTGTTTACTTGACTACAGGGTCAGGATTCTTACGACCTGTTTACTTGAATAAAAGGCCAGGATCCTTAAGAACTGTTAACTTGACTACAAGGCCATGATTGTTGAGACATAATTACTTGACTACATTGCAAGGATACTTACGACCTATTTACTTGACTACAGGGCCAGGATGCTTAAAAGCTATTTACTTAACTACAGGCCAGGATCCTTAAGACCTGTTTACTTGATTACATAGCTGGGATCCTTAAGACCTGTTTACTTGATTACAGACCCAGGTTACTTATGACCTACTTTTTAGATACAGGGCAAAGGTCCTTAAGATCTATTTAGTTGACTACAGGGCCAGGAGCCTTATGACCTGTTTACTTGAATACGTGACTAGGATCCTTAAGAACTGTTTATTAGACTACATGGCCAGGATACTAAAGACCGGTTTAATTGACTACAGGAACATGATCCTTAAGACATATTTACTTGACTACATGGCCAGGAACCTAACGACATGTTTACTTGACTACATGGCCAGGATTTTTAAGAAATGTTTACTTGAATACATGGCCGAATTCTTAAAACCTATTTAATTGTCTACAAGGCCAAGATTCTTATAACCTATTTATTTGACATCATTGCCACGATCCTTAAAACATGTTCTTTTGACTACATGGCTAGGATCCTTAAGACCTATTTTATTGACTACAGGGCCAGGATCATTAAGACCTATTTACTTGACTACATGGCCAGGATCCTTACGACCTGTTTACTTGACTACATGGCCATGATCCTTACGACATGTTTACTTGATTAAATGGCTAGAACACTTAAGACCTATTTACTTGACTACAGGTCCAGGATTATAAAGACCTATTTACTTGACTACATGGCCAGGATCCTCAAGACCTGTATACTTGATTACATGGCCAGGATCCTTAAGACCTATTTACATAACTACAGGGCCAGCGTCGTTTAGACCTATTTACTTGACTACATGGCCAGGATCCTTAACACTAGTTTACTTTACTACAGGTCAAGGATCCTTAAGACCTATTTACTTGACTACATGTTCAGGATACTTACGACAAATTTACTTAATTACATGGCCAGGATCCTTAAGACCTGTTTACTTGACTACAGGGCCAGAATCCTTACGACCTTTTTCCTTGACTACATGGCCAGGATCCTTAAGAACTATTTATTTGACTACAGGGCCAGGATCCTTAAGACATTTATTTACTTGACTACATGGTCAGGAGCCTTATGACCTGTTTACTTGAATACGTGGCTAGGATCCTTAAGACCTGTTTATTAGACTACATGGCCAGGATACTAAAGACCTGTTTACTTGACTACAGGACCATGATCGTTAAGACATAATTACTTGATTACATGGCAAGAATCCTAACGACATGTTTACTTGACTACATAGCTAAGATCTTTAAGACCTGTTTTCTTGACAACATGGCCATGATTCTTAAGACCTGTTTACTTGACTACAGGGACAGTATCCTTAAGACCTATTTACTTGACTACAGATCCAGGATCTTTAAGATATATTTACTTGACTAAAGGACCAGGATGCTTACGAACTGTTTACTTGACTACATGGCCAGGATCCTTAAGACATGTCTACTTGAATAGAGGGCCAGGGTCCTTAAGACCTATTTACTTGACTATAGGGTTAGAATCCTTAAGACCTATTTACTTAACTTCATGGCCAGGATCCCTACGACCTGTTTACTTGACTACATGGCCAGGATACTTTAGACCTGTTTACTTGACTACAGGGCCATGATAATTAAGACCTATTTATTTGACTACATGACCAGGATCTTTACGACCGGTTTACTTGACTACATGACCAGGATACTTAAGATCTGTTTACTTGACTACAGGGCTAGTATTATTAAGAACTATTTACTTGATTACAGGGCCAGGACACTTGAGATATATTTATTTGACTACATAGCCAGGATCATTATGAACTGTTTACATAACTACATGGCCAGGATCCTTAAGACCATTTTACTTGACTACATGACCAGGATACTTAAGATCTGTTTACTTGACTACAGGGCTAGTATCATTAAGAACTATTTACTTGCTACAGGGTCAGGATAATTAAGACCTATTTACTTGACTACATGGACAGTATACTTAAGATCTGTTTACTTGACTACATGGCCAGAATTCTTAAAAACTATTTACTTGACTACATGGCCTAGATCCTTAAAACCTATTTACTTGACTACATGGCCAGGATCTATAAGACCTGTTTACTTGACAACATGGCCAGGATACTTGAGACCTATTTACTTGACTAGAGGGCCAGGATCCTTAAGACCTATTTACTTGACTACAGGGCAAGGATCCTTAAGAACTGTTTACTTGACTATAGGGTCAGGATCATTAAGATCTAATTACTTGACTACATGGCCAGGATGCTTTAAACCTATTTAATTGACTACAATGCCAGTATCCTTAAGACTTGTTTACTTGACTACATGGCCATGATCTTTAAGACTTGTTTATTTGATTAAAAGGCCAGGATCCTTAAGACCTGTTTACTTGACTACATGGCCAGGAACCTTTAGACTTATTTACTTGACTACAGGGCCAGGATCCAAAAACCTATTTACTTGACTACATGGCCAGGATCCTTAAGACCTGTTTACTTGACTACAGGGCTAGGATCCTAAAGACCTATTTACTTGACTACATGGCCAGGATGTTTAAGTGTTATTTACTTGAATACATGGCCAGAATCCTTAAGACCTGTTTACTTGACTACAGGGCCTGGATCCTTAAGACCTATTTATTTGACTACATGGGCATGATCCATACGACCTATTTACTTGACTACTGGGCCAGGATAATTAAAACATATTTAATTGTCTACAGGGCCAGGATTCTTAAGATCTTTTTACTTAACTACATGGCCAGGATCCTTACGAACTTTTTACTTCATTAATGGCTAGGATCCTTACGAAGTGTTTACTTGACTATATGGTCATGATCTTAAAGACCTGTTTACTTGACTACATGGCCAGGATCCTTACGACCTGTTTACTTTATTACATGGCCAGGATCCTTAAGACCTATTTACTTGACTACATGGCCAGGATCTTAAATACCTGATTACTTGACTACATGGCCAGTATCCTTAAGACCTGTTTACTTGACTACATGGCCAGGATTTTAAGACCTGTTTACTTGGCTACAGCGCCAAAATCCTTAAGAACTATTTACTTGACTAAAGGGACAGGATCCTTAAGACCTATTTACTTGACTACATGGCCAGGATACTTACGACTTGTTTATATGTCTACATGGTAATGATCCATAAGACCTGTTTATTGACTACAGGGACAGGATCATTAAGACCTATTTACATGACTCCAGTGCCAGGAACCTTAAGGCCAATTTACTTGACTACATCGCCAGGTTCCTTACGACCTGTTTACTTGGCTTCATGGCCACTATACTTAAGACTTTATGTTTGACTACTGTGCCAGGATCCTTAAGAACTATTTACATGACCTCAGTGCCAGGATCCTTAACACCTATTTACTTGACTACATGTCCATGATCCTTAAGACCTATGTACTTGACTACAGGGCCAGGATCCTTAAGACCTGTTTACTAGACTACAGGGCCAGGATCCTTAAGAATTATTTACTTGACTATATGACCAGGATCCTTACGAACTGTTTACTTGACAACATGACCAGGATCCTAAAGGCCTGTTTACTTGACTACAGGGCCAGGATTCTTAAGACCTATTAACTTGAATACAGTGCCAAGATTCTTAAGACCTATTTACTTGAATAAATGGCCAGGATACTTACGACCTGTTTACTTGACTACATGGCCACTATCCTTGAGACTTTTTACTTGACTACATGGCCAACATCCTTAAGACCTCTTTACTTGACTACAGAGCCAGGATTCTTAAGACATATTTACATGAATACAGGGCCTGGATCCTTAAGATCTATTTACTTGACTACATCGCCAGGTTCCTTGTGACCAGTTTACTTAATTACATAGCCAGGATCATTAAGACCTGTTTACTTGACTACAGGGCCAGGATACTTAAGACTTATTTACTTGACTACAGGGCCAGGATCCTAAGAACTATTTACTTGACTACATGGCCAGGATCCTTAAGACATGTTTACTTAACTACAGGGCCAGGATCCTAAAGACCTATTTACTTGACTACATGGCCAGGATATTTAAGTGTTATTTACTTGACTACATGACCAGAATCCTTAAGACCTGTTTACTTGACTACAGGGCCTGGATCCTTAAGAACTATTTACTTGACTAAATGAGCAGTATCCATAAGACCTGTTTACTTGACTACATGGCCTGGATCGTTACGACCTATTTACTTGACTACAGGGCCAGGATCCTTAAAACATATTTAATTGTCTACAGGGCCAGGATCCTTAAGATCTTTTTACTTGACTACATGGCCAGGAGCCTTACGACCTGTTTAATTGATTACATGGCCAGAATACTTAAGACCTGTTTACTTAACTACAGGGCCAGCGTCCTTTAGACCTATTTACTTTACTACAGGGCCAGGATCCTTAAGACCTATTTACTTGACTCCATGGCCAGGATCCTTGAGAACTTTTTACTTCATTAATGGCCAGGATCCTTACGAACTGTTTACTTGACTATATGGCCAGGATCTTTAAGACCTGTTTAATTGACTACATGGCCTGTATCCTTTCGACCTGTTTACTTGACTTCCTGGCCAGGATCCTTAAGAGCTATTTACATGACTACATGGTCAGGATCCTTACGACCTGATTACTTGACTACATGGCCAGGATCCTTAAGACTTGTTTACTTGACTATAGGGCCAGGATCCTTAGTACCTATTTACTTGACTACATGGCCAGGATCCATACGTCCTGTTTACTTGACTACAGTGTCAGGATCCTTACGACCTGTTTACTTGAATAAAAGACCAGGATCCTTAACAGCTGTTTACTTGAATCCTGGGCCAGGATCCTTAAGACCTATTTACTTGACTACATGGCCAGGATCCTTAAGAGCTTTTTACTTGAATACTGGCCCAGCATCCTTAAGACCTCTTTACTTGACTACAGGGCCAGGATCCTTAAGATCTATTTACTTGATTACATGGCCAGGATTCTTACGACATATTTACTTGGCTACATGGCCAGGATCCTTAAGACCTGTTTACTTGACTAAAGCTCCAGGATTAATAAGACATATTTAATTGACTATAGGGCCAGGATCCCTAAAATTTATTTACTTGACTACATGGCCAAGAATCCTAAGAACTGTTTACTTGACTACTTGGCCAGGATCCTTAAGACTTGTTTACTTGACTACAGGTCAAGAATCCTTAAGGCCTATTTACTTGATTATATGGCCAGGATCCTTAAAACCTGTTTACTTGACTACAGGGCCAGGATACTTAAAACCTATTTACTTGACTTAATGAACAGGATCCTTAGGACCTCTTTACTTTTCTACATGGCCAGGATCCTTAAGAGCTGTTTACTTGACTACTGGGCCAGGATCCTTAAGACCAATTTACTTAACTACATGGCCAGGTTCCTTAAGAGCTGTTTACTTGACTACTGGGCCAGGATCCTTTAGACCTATATACTTGACTACATGACCTACATCCTTACGAACTGTTTACTTGACTACATGTCCAAAATCCTTAAGACCTGTTTAATTGACTACAGGGCCTAGATCCTTAAGACCTATTTACTTGACTACATGGCCAAAATCCATACGACCTATTTACTTGACTACTTGAACAGGATCCTTAGGACCTCTTTACTTGTCTTCATGGCCAGGATCCTTAAGAGCTGTTTACTTGACTACTGGGCCAGGATCCTTAAGACCTATTTACTTAACTACATAGCCAGGTTCCTTAAGAGCTGTTTAATTGACTACTGGGCCAGGTTACTTAAGACCTATATACTTGACTACATGGCCAATATCCTTACGACCTGTTTACTTGAGTACAGAGCCAGGATCCTTAAGACCTAGTTATCTGACTACATTTCCAGGATCCTTACGACCTATTTACATGACTACATATCCAGGATCCTTAAGATCTGTTTACTTGACTACAAGGCCAGAATACTTCAGACTTATTTTCTTGACTACAGGGCCAGGATCCTTAAGACTTATTTACTTGACAACATGGCCCACATCCTTACGACCTGTTTACTTGACTACATGGCTAAAATCGTTAAGACCTGTTTACTTGACTACAGGGCCTAGATCCTTAAGACCTATTTACTTGACTACATGGCCAGTATCCATACGACCTCATTACTTGACTACATGGCCAGAATACTTACGACCTGTTTACTTGACTACATGGCCAGGATAATTAAGAGCTTTTTATTTGACTACTGGGCCAGGATCCTTAAGATCTATTTACTTAACTACATGGCCAGGATCCTAAGAGCTGTTTACTTGACTACTGGGCCAGGATTCTTAAGACCTATTTACTTGACTACATTGCCAGGATCCTTACGACATTTTTACTTGACTAAATGGCTAGGATCTTTAAGACCGGTTTACTTGACTACAGGTCCAGGATCCTTAAGACCGATTTACTTGACTACATGGCCAAGATCCTTAAGACCTATATATTCACTTCAGGGCCAGGATCCTTAACACCTATTTACTTGACTACATGGCCAGGATCCTTATAACTTGTTTACTTCGCTACAGGACAAAGATACTTAACACCTATTTACTTGACTACAGGGCCAGGATCTTTAAGACCTATTGACTTGACTACATTTCCAGGATCTTTAAGAACTTTTTACTTGACTAAATGGCCAAGATCTTTAAGACCTGTTTACTTGACTACAGGGCCAGGATCCTTAAGACCTGTTTACTTGACTAAAGGACCAGGATCCTTAAAAACTAATTACTTGACTATAGGGCCAGGATCGATAAGAATTATTAACTTGACTACATGGCCAGGATACTTACGACCTGTTTACTATACTACGTGGCCAAGATCCTTAAGATCTGTTTATTGACTACATAACCAGGATTCTTAAGATCTATTTACTTGACTAGAGGACCAGGATCCTTAAGACCTATTTACTTGACTAGATGACCATGATACTTACGACCAGTTTACTTGACTACTTGGCCAGGATCCTTAAGACCTGGTTACTTGAATACATCGCCAGGATCATTAAGAACAATTTACCTGACTACAGGCCAGGATCCTTAATACATATTTATTTGACTACATGGCCAGGATCCTTACGACCTGTTTACTTGTCTACATGGCAAGGATCCTTATGACCTGATTACTTGACTACATGGCCAGGATCCTTAAGACTTGTTTACTTGACTAAAGGGCCTGGATCCTTATAACCTATTTACCTGACTACATGGCCAGGATCCTTAAGACTTATTTACTTGACTACATGGCCAGGATAATTACGACCTGTTTATTTGACTACATGGCCAGGATCTTTAAAACATGTTTACTTGACTGCAGGGCCAGGATTCTTAATACATATTTACTTGAATACAAGGCCAGGATCCTTAAGACCTATTTACTTGACTACATGGCCAAGATCCTTTCGACCTGTTTATTTGACTAAATGGCCAGAATCCTTAAACTATTTTTATTTTACTACCGGGACAGGATCCTTAAGAACTATTTATTGACTACAGGGCCATGATCCTTAAGACCTATTTAATTGACTAAATGGCCAGGATCCTTACGACCTGTTTACTTGACTACATGGCCAGGATCCTTAAAACCTGTTTACTTGACTACACGGCCTGGATCCTTCAGACCTTTTTACTTGACTACATGGCCAGGATCCTTATGACCTGTTTACTTGACTATAGTGCCAGGATACTTTAAACCCATTTACTTGACTACAGGTCCAGTATCCTTAATACCTATTTACTTGACTAAATGGCCAAGATCCTTACGACTTGTTTATTTGAATACATGGCCAGGATACTTAAGACCTGTTTACTTGACTACAGGGCCAGGATCCTTAATATCTATTTACTTGACTACATGGCCAGGATTCTTACGATATATTTACTTGACTACATGGCCAGGATACTTAAGACCTGTTTACTTGACTACAGCTCAAGTATTCTTAAGACTTATTTACTTGACTAGAGGGCCAGGATCCTTAAAATCTATTTACTTGACTACATGGCCAAGATCTTTACGAACTGTTTAATTGACTACATGTCCAGGATCCTTAAGACTTGTTTACTTTACTACAGGTCAAGGATCATTAAGACCTATTTACTTGATTACATGGCCAGGATCCCTACGACCTGTTTACTTATCTATATGGCCAGGATTCTTAAGATTTATTTACTTGACTACAGGGCCGGAATCCTTAAGACCTGTTTACTTGACTACATGGCCAAAGTTCCTTAATACCTGTTTACTTGACTACAGGGCCAAGATCCTTAAGACATATTTACTTGACTACAGGGCCAGGTTCCTTAAGGCCTATTTACTTGACTACATTTCTAGGATCTTTACGACCTTTTTACTTGACTCCATGGCACGGATCTTTAAGACCTGTTTACTTGACTACAGGAGCAGGATCTTTAGGACCTATTTACTTGATCACAGGGCCAGGATCCTTATACCTATTTACTTGACTACATGGCCAGGATCCTTAAGATCTATTTACTTGACTACATGGACAGGATACTTACGTCCTTTTTATTTTACTACATGGCCAGGAAATTTAAAACATGTTTACTTGATTACATGGCCAGGATCCTTAAGACCTGTTTACTTGACTACAGGGCCAGGATACTTAAGACCTATTTACTTGACTACATGGCCAGGAT
>CABFWO010003441.1:0-87500 GCA_902155825.1 Timema genevievae
TTATTTAGAATTTTTTCTAGCCTCCGTCAATTGGGGGATGGGCCCACGAAACCCCCCCTGAAATTATTGGCTGGCTACGGCCTTGTTGATAGCAATTGTAATATGGTTTTCTGTTACTAATATTTGTATTTTTTTAAATATAAATTATTGCTGGTTTCAAGACTGATAATATATTTATGAGTAGTTATTGTAAAATAAATTAATATATATGGTTAGGAGCAGAGTGGTGCAGTTGTAGAAAAGAGCGTGGTTTAGTAAGGGTTTACTAACTATTTGCTAGTGGTCTATTGGCTAATGTTATTTTCTCAAAGATTTAGCAACCAAGTTTCAAAAGAACCTACTCACTAATGAACAATACTTTTTTTTAGTTTCAATGTGCTTGCCGAAATGTGATCAGTTTCAATACTCTCAAATAAAAAAATTGAAAATTGTACAAGAAATGAACATTAGAATCCAATTCAACCGTAGGTGGCTTCGACAATGAATTGCCGTGAGACTTGATCCAATGCCATTCAATATTGACCTATCTCTTTCAACGCCCAGATGAGATGAAAACATACAAAGTATATACACCTGGTTCAATGTAAAACCATTCGCTCAAAGCTCCATCAACCCTAACACACAATTTATTTCCATTATACACCGCCTTAATTGCATTTACTAACAATGCATCCACACCATACTCTCAAAGAACATTCTATAAAATACTCCTATTCACCCAATCGTACACTTTCTCCAGATCAACAAATGCAAAATAAACTTTCTTTCTTACTGACATACATTTCTCAATCCCTTGTTGCAATGCAAATATCTGGTCCATGCAACATCTTACCTTAGATGAAAACACATTGCACACCAAATCTTACCCGCAGTTCTTTCACGCACTCTCTCAAAACTCTCCCAAAACCTTTTCAGATACAAAAATAGAGTATTTAAAGGATAAGTTTTAGGAGTAAGAACAAAATAGCAAAAATATGAAAATCATGGAACTTCATTTAGGTATTAAAAGTTGGAAAAGTTATTAGGCTAGGGCAAATTTAGTGAAAGATGATCATGGTAATCTGATGGTAAACACTAACAATATTTTTAGTATATGGAACGACCACTTCAGGCATATTGTAGATGTTCATGAAGGATCAGAATTGGGCAAAGGTATGGGAGTACAGGGAGTACATGAGATATTAAAGCAAGCAAGACTGCGATGTTATGGGCAAGTAATGAGGATGGACAAGGAGAGGATGTCAGAGAAAATGATGGAAATGAAGTATGTAGTAAAAAAACCACAGGGAAGGGCAAGAGAGAGATGGAAGAAGCAGATTAAAGAAAGTTTTCAAATGAGAGGATAAGAATGGAAGCAATTAGAGGAGGAAGAGTGGTGGAAGAATAGAGGAAGATGGAGGCATTTTACTAAACTGACCTGGCCACAGGCTGGAAACAGTTGATGATGATAATGATGATTTGTTGTGAAGGTTTTGACAACCAAAATTGACAACAAATCAATATATAGTCTTGCAGATCGTGTAATTTGGATAAATGAGAGTTAATCTGGTAGCTTTTTCTATCAATCACTTACCTGCAACCCTACCGTGGACAGGTCGTATAACACCACCATACAATAACATTTTCCAAAACAAAACATCTTGAACCATTTGTATGGATTGATTTAGAGAAAAGCCAGACTTAAATTTAAATTGCAGAATCTCTACTCATGAAAAATATTTTATTTTCCTTAAGGTTGAAATAATATCTACAAAGAGTTTTGTGCATTTTAATAACATAACAAATGAAATTATATAGTATTATTAGATACAATATTGTGAATATACTCATATATGTATACTATATAAGTTACATTTAAATATATAAGCATTGAAATAACCAATCACATTACTTAAGTGTGATGTATAAATATCATATTTAGCTCTAAAATTTATCTGAAGTAAACATAAATAATATTATTAAGCAAAGATGCAAGAAGAATTTTGCAGTGGGAGTATTAAGGAAAAATATTATTCTTAGCTTAGCTCAGCATTTTAATTCTCTAATATCAAGAGAAAGTATTGTAATTGTGAAGAAAATGGATCTTGAGATTATGATGAATCTTGTTTTATGTATGTGAACCCGAACCCAAAATAGTTGATGTCCCCATGTCTGTTCATCCCCAATGGGTTAGTCTGATGTTGTTCATATTTCATATTTAGATTTTATACGACTATAGCGCAAGTAGATTTTTTTTAATTTTTGACCCTAGCCCCAAATTAATGAGAGTTTACTGCGATATGATTTTTTTCAAATTCCAAATTTTTCCAAGGTGGATATAATGATTTTGTTTAAAAGGCAAATCTAGGATTTGTTTTACATGAGCAATATAACTCTAAAATTGTTTTTTGGCAATAATTCATATATGATGGGAAATTTTGGAAAATTCAAATATTTTGAAAAGTTGTAATGATTTTATTTAAAATGTATATCTTGGGAGTGTGTGGTATGAAAAATAACATTGCATACTTATTTTTGGGGTAAAAAATTATTTATAAGTATTTATCTATTTATTTAGCACCGCGTCTTGCTACACGTTTGGGTTGTACGCTCATGTATGAGTAATTTACTGAATATTAATTTTTGGTAAACCTTAAATAGTTTAAAAATGGCTTTAACGATTTGGTTTGGGAGTGTTTAACATGACAAATAACACCATATACTTGTTTTTGGGCTAAAATTTGTTTAATTCTAGTTTAATAATAACTTGTAATTCAAAAATTTGAAATATTTTAAAAATTGTTCCAACAATTGGTTCAAAATTTGTAGCCTATCCGAAAAGTTTATTAAAATATAAATAATTGTATCTGTTTTTCTTATATACATTAGTTTACTGATAACTCTTTTGTGTAAAAAAATATTCATACTTTCTCATATCAAAAGAAAGTATTGTAATCATGAGAATTTTCTACCTTTGAATTATGATGATTCTTTATGTTTTGTGGATGCTACATTTTATAAAATAATACATAGGGCACAAGATGAAGGGTTATTTTAAAGAAATATATGAGTATTCGCCTAGAGAAGAAATGGGACATTGAAAAATTAAAAAACGCCAGTCTATCTAGTTAGGACTAAGACCAAATCTAGATTATTATAAAAAAAAACACCAAGCCCTGTCAAAATTAAAGTCTCAACCATATATATGCGAGCCATTTATAGAATATTACTGCACATTTTATAACATTTTGCAATTTTATGTTTTGGTTTGACTAGATTTTATAGAGATCATTAGGTGTTATTAAAAATAAAATAAATAAAATATTTACAAATCTGTATTTTCAAGATATATTTGCCCATTTGTGGCTCTAAAATTTTCTCAAACTTATCCAGGGCACAGATTGAGGAGAGTGAATTATAAGGAAATGTACTAGTCTGGAGAACATGAATAATAGTCAATGGAAATACATACAAAATAAACAAACTACACGGCACCATAAATGAATCCCACCCTTTCAGGGTATATCCGTAATACAACATTGAACTAGTCCTGCCAAATATTTGGTGTCAAGTTTAAAACTGAACATGTCATTTTTATGTCACATTTAGTTTACTCAAATTTTATTATTTTCTTCCTTCTTAACTTAATTAGTATTTAGGTTGTCAAGTTCAAAGTTTCCCAACTTTAACCAGTCGCGTTTCCCTTTTAAGGCCATGGTCTAACTAATCTACCCCTTTCAGTCCATTAAAAAAAGAAAACAAGTACTGTACCTGCTATTTTATAATGTGCAAATAGTCATAATAACTTTTAATCAAGATTTAGCTATAGCTAAACAAAGCGACTGGGAGAGAGGGGAAAAAAAAGCCTATAAAAGTTGGTGGAATCAAGTCAAAATTGGTGTTCATTTGTTTATCAGCTTTGCTACTATGAAATATATATATATGTTAATTATACATATCACCGCACACTCACAATTCCCTTGAACTATTTTTTTTCCAAAAGGTCTATACACTATAACAACTTTCCCCAAAATTAAACAAATACAAAATTAACATAATAAGTTCCTTAACCAAAAATAAATCACTTTTTAACTCATATTTTAAGAAACCTCAAAGATCTAGACTTGATGGTGTCTTGATTGTCCTCTTAGACCTGCGGACCATATATTTTTCTTCTCCTGGAAAGTAGTGTGGAAGTTGTAGTGTTACACTAATATTCCACTCTTGTTTTGTATCTTCTACTGGAGGAATCAGCTGATGACCTTCGGCAGTGTTCTCCTCTAAGCTAGATCCAATTTGCTTGGTTATTTGTTTGGGACTTCCTAAACTTTCATCATTTTGGTTTCTTGGTGTTTCTGTCTGTTCATTATCTTGAACCCTAATGCTCTTATTTTTTAATATCAAGGTAGCCAACACTAGAAATTTTTCTTTGACCGTATTTAATCTCAGATGATCTGCACAAACAAATTATTACCTCTTATGTTAGTGAGATAAGTTACTGGGCTGCAAATATTGACTATGTATCTAGGTAGCCATTTTAGATCTTTTTCTCTGACCCTTTTTACTATACGTAGCTCCTTCATTCATATTGAATCTACATTGGGTTCCCCGATATTTGTCTGCTAGCTTATCCATTTCAATTTTCTCCATAATATTCTCTGTCAGATAAGGTTTTAACAATGATAATCATGATAATCTTGTGCGAGGCTTATATCTAAGGAGGAGTTTAGAAGGTGTTCATCCTGTAGCTGTGTGTGGAATGTTTTGGTACACAAACAAGAATGCATACAACTGTCGTCACATTGTACTCAGCCTACCTTTTAAATTGTCTTCTAACAGCTGTTTGAAGAGAGTCATTTTTGAGGTTTGAACTGCTCACTCAGTAACCCATTCAAAGTAAGGTGATTAGGGGGATGAGTATACAAGTTTAGTGCCATTTTGAGCAAGAAGCTTGTTCAACTCTTAACTTACAAATTATGGACCCCCCCCTCCCCCCCATTGGTTATTACAGTTGCTGATAGCCCCTATGCTGCAAAAATGTTATCCGCTTTTCAATTGTTTTATTTTTTTCTGTTGAAGTCATTAGAAAACTTCAATCCATATTGATTAGTTGTCCACATTAATTAAAAAAAATTATAATATTTTTTTGTGCAAAATCAATGTGTATTTTTTGCCACTTCAAACTTGGCCATACCAAGGATGTAATGGTATTAGAGGGGCGATCTTCTGGGTAAGCTGACATATGGGAAAGTTTTTGACCAGGTTTTCATTATGATCATCTATTCCTGACCACCATAAATAACTTATTGCCAATGCCTTGGTTTTGGCCTGTCCTTGGTGAGCTTTGTGCAGTGTGTCCTGTAAAAATGTCAGGAATACCTTTCTATAACCCTAAAGTAGACAATTACATTATACCGATAGTTCACTCATTTTTGAGAAGATGAGTCTTTCATCATTGGTACGGTTTGGCCATTCGTTGACTGGTTAGGTCCACTACCTTGGATAAGACAAGATCTTTTCTTGTAGCCAGTGTGATTTATTTATCTGTAAGAGGCATTTCATCTACCTGCAAAAAGAAAAATAATCCTCTTTCTTTTATTATTTGCTCTTTTATTGGCAACCGTGATAATGTGTCAGCAATGGATATATCTTACAATTTCTTATTTTCATTCTTGTATTGATAAGCCATCAGAGTGAATGCCCAAAATTGGATACTTGCTGAAGAAAATATTTGGAATCCTTTTCTTTCCTCAAATAATATTGTAAGTGATTTGTGCTATCTGTGTGTAAAATGAATCTCCTTCAATATACATAGTCATAAAATTTCTCTACTGCAAAGATTATGTCCATTACTTCTTTTTCTGTGTGAACATATTTGTGCTCGGTTTCTGTTAGAGTTCTGGATTTAAAGCCAATTGGTTTATCACTGCCGTGCAGCATTTTGTGTAAAATCCCTGAACCAACACCATAGGGTTAGCCATCGCATGTCACAATTTAATATAAGCTAGGATTGTAGGGCGTTAGCACTTGACTTTTCAATAGGAGGCACTTCGCACAATCTATTGTCCACCTACACTTAACATCAGCAACAATAAAATTATAAAGTGGATGTAACACTGTTGATAAATTCTTCATAAATGACCCATAGAAATTTAATAATCTTAGGTAGGACCTCAATTGTGTAATGTTTTGTAGTCGTAGGGCATCCTTGATAGTTTTAGATTATTCACTGGTTGGATGAATGCCCTCCACATCAATTTTATGTCTTAAATAAATCAAGCTTTGCTTAAAAAACTCATATTTCTTCTCATTTATTTACACCCCATATTGATCAAATCTGTTCAAAACCTCATCCATTATTAATATAAATTCTTCTCTGGTTCTACCAACAATAAGTATGTCATACAAATAACAATATACATTATCCATAGAGCATAATATTGTCTCCATTGCTTGTTGAAATATTGCTTCTGCATTACAAATACCAAACTGTAACTTGGTTAACCAATACAAGCCCTTAATTGTTTTCAAGGTCAACACAAGCTGGAAACTTTCTGCTACCCTCAAATTGTTGTTATCCGTTTGACAAATCTAGTTTTGTAAAATATTTCCCCCCTAAAAGGCCTGCAAAAATATCTTCTGGGAGTGGTATTGAGTAATGATTAGTACAAGTTTCTGCATTTACTCCTGAGAACTTGTAATCACCACGTATGTGAAACTTTTTTCCTGGTTTATGTACAATAAATACAATAAATTGAACTTTGTAACTTTCACAAAATTCCTTCTTCTTCTTATTCTAATCGATCCAATTCCCGGATTACTCTCTCTTGCAAAGCATATGGTACTAAGCGAGCCTTGAAAAACACTGGAATAGCCTCTTCTTTTATTATAATATTAGCAGTAATATCTTTTTTCCCAAAAGATGATCGAAAAAGATAGGTTTTTTTTTCATAAGATCTCTCTGGCTTAAGTACTTCCTCTCCTTTGATGTCAGCATAGTGCCCTGAACACAC
Organism: Timema genevievae; assembly: GCA_902155825.1. Taxonomy (NCBI): domain Eukaryota; kingdom Metazoa; phylum Arthropoda; class Insecta; order Phasmatodea; family Timematidae; genus Timema; species Timema genevievae. Next base: position 6,993 of record CABFWO010003441.1, read on the forward strand.
GCAATTTGAAAAATATAATTCCAATCTAGCTTGATTGATCGCATCTAGTTATGCCCCATGAGCATCTGCAACTTTTTTCTTTGCCCTTTTACAACAACCAATGGTAAACAAAACTCTTGTCTCTTGTGTTTTATTTCTGCAGTAAATTTCCTTATTACTTCTAACTTCTGTCCAGAGTACATGTGTAGTTTTAAATAACATTTGTTTAGTGGTACTTGAGGGAATTTCTCTTTGTATGTAACATCCGAACAGAGTGACACAACTGCTCCCATATCTAAGATCATTGAAACCGGTATCCCTCTAATTTTCACATCTGCAGTAAACCCCTTTTCACCTTCATGGATGGTGAATGTTAGATTATACAGATCTATGGAGTTGATCGGGTTTTTCTCACACTATCTGTGTTGCCTTTATCTGCCACATAGTTTGAATTAGCCCCCTCCAAGAATTCATCCAAATTAATTGTTTCAGAGTTTCCTTCTTCTACTCGGTATATCCTCACTATCTTTTGTTTGAATGATGTTGAAGACTTAGCTTTACATGCCCTAGCTACATGTTCCACCCGACTACATTTCTTGCATTTGAATGCTATCAAAGGACAATTTGGTGTTAAATTATCTCCTAAATAACGTACACACCCAATCTGTTTTTTGTTCCACTTTGCATTTATTTCACTTAGTGTTTGTTTTACCAAGTGAATTTCAGAAGTAGAGTTAGGATGCATTTGCTCAACATTGACTGTAGTGTCTCTCATTAAAGTGGTGATATAAGGGACATAACTGGTCAGTATTTCTGAAATGTATACAACAAAACTTTTTATGGACAAAAGAAATCAAATATTGCTTCAGTACAAACAGAGTTTAATTTTCTTCACATGGTGATAAAACACAGTTCTTGAATATTAGTCAAGGGTGTCCTGTAAATTAATGAGAATTTTCTCTCTTCATTTAAAAAGCTTGTCAACTAATACTGCTATGCTCATGACAGATATTAAACATCTGTTGATATCACCATGCGAAGAAAATTACACTCCACGTTTGTACTGAAACAATACCGGTATTTATTTATTTTAGCCAAAAAATTGTTTTTTAAATAAAAAGTGGAAAAACAGTGGCCTTTCCAGTGTTTCCCACATCTCCCACATTAGCATGGCTATTTCCTTAGCCTTTTGAAAAAGTTAAATTTTCCTCCACTAACAGTTTCTCTTAATTTCTGTATATAGAACCCACAAACAAACTGGTCTCTGAGCGCTTTAGCTAAAAAGCTTATGTACTCACAAGTAATTGCTAATATCGTCAATTCTATATCATATTCTGCAACGGATTCCCTAGAGTTGAAATTAAATCTTTGGGTATAAAAACATTACGCTTTAGTGAAAGGGGTTGTAAAATTTCTTCTAAAAATAAATCTTCTTTTTCACTGGGTTTTTCAAGGAACTTCTTCAATGTGTTGTACACTCTTGGTCCTAGCAAAACTAACAAGAAAGTCCTCATGTTTCCTTCTTTCACTTTGTTAGCCTTAAAGGGAATCCAGTCTTTCAGTGTTATTCTGAAATGAATCCACATCTTCATTAAATACTCCTATCTTTCCACAGATAATTTGTAAGAATATGTTTAACCCTACAACTTAAAATAACTCATGTAGGTTATAACACAACTATTGGTAGCTTTTTGTAAATACTGCACACGCATATTTCAATCCCATCTTCATCAGAAGTTTTGTTGTTTCATGTATAAACAAAAATATTTATTTATGTACTAATTACAGCCCGCTTTGGTGGCTGTGTGGCCTAACGTGCTACTCTCGTGTAAGACTAGAATTCTGAAGATTAAGGTTCAATCCCGGTCATGTGCACTGAGGATGGTTTTCCCTAAATGATTTTCCATTCTTATCCAAGCAAATGTGGGTGCACTTCATCTAAATTAAACCTCCCTAATTCCCAACACATTTGTGTAATTAATCCATAGGCGTATAACCTGAATGGGTAGTAAGACGCGGTGATAAAGAGACTAAGAACATAAACTCTTACATGAACTTAATGTCCTAATCACTATTATTGCTCTTTTTAACTTCCAAGTCAAAACTTCATCATAGCCTTCATCACACTCTCACAATTCCCTTACCAAGGTTTTCTCCAAAGGTCTAAACACTATAACACATGTAAATTTATTAAGTACAGTTCTTAACTTGAAAGAAAATAATTGTTACAGATTTTATTCTCAAAATATTGTTGCAAAAAATGAATACATCAGTGCCTGTGAAGCTCTGTGAAGCTAGGTTTTACCTACAGCCAATTGAAACTTTTCAGATGTTTAGGTAAATATAATATTAGATATTAAAATAGGACTAAGATTGAAACAAGGAAGAAACCACATCCAGATAAGTTATTAAATGAAAACATTTTTTAAATAGTCTCTGTAGGCTTTCAATTATAGTCCCATGTTCTTTGAATTACTCTAGTGGATATTCATTCATTATTTTAAGTATATGTCAATTCAAGAAAATTTTACATTATTATAATTATATATTTATAAAATACTTCAATTATATTTTGAGGAAAATTATTCCACAGACTAAACAGTTAACACCATATTCATCTTATAAAACATGCTATTATGTATAAGCAATTAAGCATGCTATTATATATAAGTTACACAGTGCTTATATTGCATCAAGTTTACCCAATTACCTAAATGAAGATTTTCAAAATAGAAGTATTGACCTATCATTAAGGTGTAGATAATATTTACACTTTTTTACGGCAGAATTTAAAACATATTAAATAAAATAAAATAAAAAAACTGTCAATCCAAAAATTTTAAAATAGTTGTAAATGGTTTCAAAATACTATGTTTACACTCTGTTTACCCTTAAATGTAGCAAGTTTACCTTGCACATTTCCACTGTGGCCTAGATTATAGGATCGGGCCATATTTATAGAAAGTAAAGACTGCTACCCCATTCTGGGTAAACGGTATGTACATATTCTGTCAGGGTTGACTGAATAAGATAGGATTGTTTATTTGTATGCCTGTGTAACTTGTATGATTCAGAAACCAAAGCTCTTTCTACACCATATATATTTGAAGAGAATTATATGCTCAGGAAGAGTAGGTGGTAAGCCCTACTTTATTGTAATATGAATTTGACATATAAGGCACTATCTAAACTCACATGAAGCAGTGTTTACTAGTTGCAGTATGCAGTAACCTAGCATTAGGTTATGTAATCTTTAAGATAGGTTAATCCTGTCATTGAATATAAGACTAACAAATCTTTAAATTCCATTAAAGATTAGTTATCAAAGAAATAATTAACTTATCAGTGCAGAATAGTATTATTGTAGGCAGGGCTATTAAATATAGACTTGATATTTTTCCCTTAGTAATTTTTAGGTAAAGATTAAATACTAAAATAATTTTATACAGATAGCATGGCATAAACAGATAGCATGGCATAAAAAGAACAATGTTGTGCATATCCACAACATTACACTTAGATTATCTAATATAATATTAATAATAGCATTGCTTTTTTTGGAATTGAATGATAATATAATGAAACTATTATCAGTAATACATGATTGTTGCATTCTTACATTCACCATATAAACATACTTAACATTAGCAGGACTATGTCAAAACTTTTACTCAAGTACACAACAAAATGAAACAACTATTGTTGACGGTTTATCTAATGCTCCTAACCATCTGCTACAACTATTGTTACTATACAATAGGTATAATTTTTTTAATTCGTTTAAAACAAAATTGAAAATAAGTCTTGTTCAACCAACAACTCATCTCATTAGTTAGAGACGTTGTCTCACTGTTGGTGATTTGAAGCATGATGCTCTTGACTACACTACATACATATATATGTTCCTAATTCACAGGGACTTTGTAACCGAGCTTTGATGATACTCCTGCCGCCCATAGAAGTTTCATTCCACATGGTCATTAATCAATCTCAGACCCTAAGGAGGATATGCCAACAAGAACCAAATAATAGCATTAGTAGGCATAATTTAAAAATTATTTTGTCACAAAATTTCAAAAAAACCATTAAAAAAAATTGCTCAAAGCAATGTATTTATAAAGTACATAATAGTTATATATATAAAAGAAAAAGATTGGAGCAGCAGATAACAGAAAGTGAGCAAGTGAGAAGAGAAGAATGGTGAAAGGATAGTGGATGATTGAGGGATTTTACTATACTGACTGAGCCACAGGCTAGAAACAGTTTATAATGATGATGATGATTATTATTATTATGTATATGGTTATTTATATATATTTTTGGCACTGCGTCTTAACACCAGTTTGGGTTATATGTATATGTACTAATTATGCTAATGTGTTATGGATGAGGAGGTTAAATTTGGAGGTAGTTTACCCACATTTGCGTGGAGGAATAGTGGAAAACATTTAGAAAAAAACACCCTTTGTACACCTGACTGGGATTCAAAATATGATCTTCCCATCGACAGTCTAGTCTATTGCGAGAGTGACGCCTTAGACCATAAGGGTATTTATAAAATAAATGCATACTTTGATAAAATATGTTTTAATGTCTATCATTTTTAATATAAATTGGTAACAGATATCCTATCGTTCATAGGAATTTGTTTAGATATTACGTATTGGCCTGAATATAGTGTAATGTTTTTCTTCTAAAAATGTCCTTCTGAAAACTGTACTCATATTATATGTGAAGACCATTAACCTTTTATTTTTCACGTAGAACATCTTCAAAATTTTAAGGTCGTATTATGTGTGAGGCCATACTATATTCGGACCAATAAGTTAATAGAAAAATGACATTTTTCTACCATATCTAAAGATGTATATATCTATTTTGTCTGGTTAAAACATTAATACTGTAATTAATAATCATTTTCATTTACTTAGGATTATTCATTATCCATCTCTCCACACAACTTATTTCAATTCTTCTTTTGTTCTCATCATCATGAACTGTTTCCAGCCTGTGGCTGGGTCTGTTTAGTAAAATGCCTCCATCTCCCTCTATCCTTCCACCATTCATCCTCCTGCACTCTCTTCCACTCTCCTCCTCTCCTCCAACAGCCAATAGGCTCCTTTTGCTATATTAAATAATAACTATTTATTAGTAAATTGGAACATTTATTATCATGAATGACATTGCAAAGAAATCACTTACCAGCTACAACAAAGAAATGAATTAAGTCTTGAATGTTATTTAAGTGATGTGATTGGCAGGCATTTTGCGATGCAAACATTTTTACCACATCACTTATGTCAGTTGATAATGCTTTTTTACACTCTACACTTAAAATGCTGAGAATACTTCGTCTTTCTTGAGACATGGTACTGCACAGATAATTCTCTATTAATTCCAATTTTGAAAAGGATTGTTCTCACTGGTAAAGTCGGAACATCAGAAAAGCTGTGCAAAGGTAGATGCTAGGTGCCAGGGTTTAACTATATATTAGTAACAGATAAGTCAATTCCCTAATTCATGTTTTGGACTTTATCTCATCCACCAAAGCAAGTCTGAAGCTTTGAATTTGAGATGGAAATTCATGTCAAGTCTTATTTATACTCCATTAAGAATTGAATTGCTACCCGCTTTGGTGGCTGGATGGTCTAACATGCTAATTTCGTGTTAGACTAGACTGCTGAAGATGGGGATATCGGGAATGTGCACTTAGGGTGGTTATCCCACTCTCCTTCCATGCAAAGGTAGGTTCACTTACTCTCAACCAAACCTTCCTAATCACTAATCAATTAATGTAATTAGTACATAGGTGTATAACTTCAATGGGTAGTAAGATAAAAAAATTGAACTGCTTTCTTATTTAAGTCTTAGTCCAATGCAGTTGACAGAAATTGAGGAGTAAGTACTGTAAACAAATCGCTCAAATATGTCATTCCTTCATACCTTGTTTGTATTTGGTTAACAATGATGTCTAATGTAGTGTTAAGCACTGCTGTTTGGAAAAGTTTTTTTGGATTTGACAACCACTCATCCTGAGCCAACTCATCAAAATGTTTCTTAAATTTAGGAACTCTTTGATCCTCAAAGTGTTCCCCATTGTTTTGTGAGAGAAATTGCAGACCCCCTTTCCCCTTGCAAATTATTCCTATAATCAGAGAGTGTATCAACAGCGTTTTGAAAAAGAGCTAATGCCTGCGCAAGATCAACATAATTTGATTGAAGAAGTTTTGAAACCAAGTGAACAGCTTCAAGTATTTTGGTTTGCAATACAACCTGGAAAAGCTACCCAAATTTTTCTAGTTGTTTTTTCAAAGTATTTGCTTCAGCTTGGGCTTCAAGTTTTTCAGATTGCAATATGATTTTGGATAGGACCTTCATAATGTCTGAATATACATAATGTAAAGCTTTCACTGGGACAAACCTTGATGACTAACGTTTAGGGCCAAGTTTTTTAGTGAATGTGAATATGATGACAAGAGGTCTCATCTTTTTATACTTTGGTTGAAAAACACATACAGCCTCTCAACGGCATAAAAAAACTTATTTCCTTGAACACATGACGCTGCATTGCTCAGGACTAAATTTAAATTGTGCGCTTCGTAGTGAAATTATTTCAGTCTTTTTTTTTTTCACTTCTTGTTTTTAAACCATTTTAAATGCCAGACATATTCGCCACACCGCTATACACTTGCCCACAACATTTTGACAACAGTCCCTTTTCTTATATCCCTTTTAGAATTTCTCTCTAATCCCATAGCAGCCTGGTCCTTTATTCCTCTGAAGCCTAAAAGCTTTCATTATTTTATTTCAGCGGGCTTTTCAGATGAGTCTTGACAAATAGTAATGTATCTGTAAGCCAGACTTAATATGTCCTTTTTACTTAATGGTTTAGTATTCATTATTATGGAGAAAAATTCATTGGATTTTATTTCAATTAATATTTAGTTTTCAACCTTTTTTGTATAAAAGTTGGATTAACTAAATTTGAATTTTGGGACAGAGGTATTGATACACTCCCAAACTTTCTTGACTCATGTACCCCTTTCACAAACATCCGAGTTGCACAAACCCCCTTATAAATATCCATAGCCACACACTTAATTTTATACCAAATTTTTATGAAATTTAGTTATTAATTGTAATTAAATTGTTTAATATCATTAGATTAATCTACTATAGCTCCGGTAGGTACTTTGGAATAATATTGAAACTACTTAAGTACAAGTTAAAATAATTATACATTTATTAAAAAAATTAAAACTGAAATTAAATAAGCAGAGTGCTGTAATAACATTTTCTTATCTTTAATGTCACAATATTAACATATTTTATGTGTTTTTTAAAGTGTTACTGGATATTGCTGCTTTTACATAACTGAAATAGCCTCTTTTAATTACAAAATTCCATGCCAATCTAAGTTTCGAAATTGTTTAAAAGTTTTAACAACTACTCACCTCTTCACGGGACTTATTGAGAAGGGTGCGCTTGCTCTGCATGGAAGAGAGCTTTAAAGTCAGGAACCACAGATGACAAATAAAGTCTCAAGTCACTTTAGGTACTGAGCCTGTTTCTGTACTTATTTTTTAAATAGGCACATGAAGAAAAATATTTTTCGCTCAAATACGTAGAAGAAAATGATACCAAACCTGTAATAGCTTTATTCGCTAACAGTGGGAAGTCCTCCTTTAAACTTAATCAGAAACCAATTAATGACAAAGATTTTTAGATTTTCTTTAGTTCAAAATCAGTGGAAATTTCAAGGAGCTGCTCTTTTTCACTCACGCTTAATGTAGAGGATTCCAAAACTGATGTCTCTTACAGGGGATTGTGAATCCAATTGTTATTATTGGACATTGCTGGAAAATATTTTCTGAAGGTTTTTCCAAGTCCCTTCGAGTGTTCTATAACCATGTTCTTAACATTTTCGTCCAGAGAAAGCTGATTTTTTACCATAAAGTCTCAGAGAGTATCAAAGCAATCTGATTTCTACCTCTAGATAATTACCTGACTTCAGTGTGAAACAATAAAAAGTTGTTAATCCTTCCCATTTCCTCACAAAGTGCTGAAAAAATCCGCCATTACAGAAATATTTTGGCGAACCCCTTGGAAGATTTTGCGAACCCCAAGGGGGTTCGCAAACCACACTTTGGGAACCTTTGTTTGGGCCTACTTATAAGTTGCTCCAGTACAGGGTTCTATTTAGAGAGCAATTCTATAATGGCTAAAAAGTTTCCACTGCGTTTGCTAATACTTCTCTGTGAACTCGAAATGCAAGGTTGGACGCTGCTAGTGTAAGAGTAACATTAACAATACGGTCAAGTATTTGTTTCCACTTGATCATTTCTTTCAGACTCCATACCAACATTTGGTGTTTCTTTTCTTTTCCATGTACCGAAAACAACCCATGCTTTTAAATTTGAATTAGGTACTAATTTCATGCTTATTTTTTACAAACCTTGCCAGCCATGCCTTCTCTCCAGATATAATGAAAAGACGGCGAACTTCCATCAGCAAATAGCCAACACTGTTTGCAATAGGCAAAATCACTTTTTGTTGAGTAACAAAGCCACTGTCTTTCAATTTTAAAACTAGTTTTTGTTGCCCTTTTAAAGTAATTTGTGGAAAAAGATCTATTCTTCTACTTAGTATATCTCAGAAAAGGTCCTAAGAGCCATGGTGAACTATACATTTTGTTTTGTCTCAATGTTTAAAATTTCTGAAAAGTTGGCTCGCCAACCACCGCACATGTAGTAAGCACAAGTTAAGCTCAACACTCACTGCAGAAGTTCTTATTCACACAAAACATCACAACCACTGCCTGAGGCCTACATGAAGCAACTAAGGCCCGGATTTTGGACTAGTCCACTACACAGCTGGGGGGGGGGACGAGTGGCGTGGGCTCATCCGCGAGCGTTGAGAGCATCATCAGTCAGCTTTATGGTATATTGCATGAAGGTAATAAAATGTCTGCGTTATTTAAAACTGAACAAAATAATGCTTAATTATGGTTCACAGCACTTTATGATAAAGATATTTAACTTGTCTATTGTCAATAATCAGTACAATAATTTTTACAAGATTTATAGTAATTTAAAGTTAACTTTTGCGGGCTCCCTTAACATTGCCCACCCTCCTCAACCCCTAAAGGCCTGGGCGTTACACCACTGTATATTTAAAATTTACTTTACAGAATTTCAATTTATTGGTGGCTGCAAGCTAACAAATCTTTATTTACAAACACATGTAGGCCAAGTTACCAAACAAGTTAAATGAAATATACATGGTGTAAGAAATTAATTTATATGTTAAATTTAAAAATTTAACAAGAAGTTGTTTGTCATATAAAAAACTAGTCCATTAAAAAAAAAATTTTGAATATAAAAATGGGACATTATTTAAAAGTTGAGAGAGGTGATTTTAGTCCATAGCACAGGTTACAAAACATTGCAAAACATACTTGGAATCCAGGAATAAACCAAAAACCATGTGAAACCCATATTGCATTATATATAGTCCAGGAATAAACCAAAGGCAATGTGAGACCCCCACTGCATTATACATAATAGGAGAGGCTCTAAATGAGAAACAACGCTCAGGAGACACTATACTTATATAGAAGAGTCAGTAAATTTATTCTATTTCTGTGAATATTTTGTATAAAACAACTTTATTATATTTTATACACAATCGTTTCAGGATAATTTAACTTTTGTATTTATTATCCAAGCTAAGCCTTGTTCTCGCATGATTCTGTTTTTAATAATCCAATCACATGGCACTAAACCATATTTATAATATAATGCGATTTAATGGGACAGCGAACATAAGTCATATTTTGGGTTGACACACAGGAGGATAGTAACATGCATTACTGGCAGTCCTTAGAGCGAGTTAGTTCCTCTCATACTACTAGACACCTCGTGATGTTGCAATACTTTTTTTTTAACCACGGGAATATTTAAATTTATAAATTTTCATTATAAATATAAAAGGTTGCTATTTTTTTCAGCACTGCGCCTTACTACCCATTCGGGCTATATACTTAGATAAAAATTACGCAAATGGTTTAAAGGATGAGGAAGATTATATTTATTAGAAGTATAGCCATATTTGTGTGGAAAGACAGTAGAAAACAATTTTGGAAAAACCACTCTCAATACATCTGACTGAGATTCGAACCTCGATTGCCCCATCGTTAGCAGTCTAATTTACTGTGAAAGTAGCGCCTTAGACCATGCAGCAATTGAAGCGGGTGGTTGCTAGTTGATTTAAACAAAATAATTTTATACAAAGAGTGATTGCATAATTTTTTGTGCACTTTGTCTTGCTACCTTTCCAGGTTGTGTATTTACACTCATGAGGTCAAGAAAAGGAAAGTAAAAGTTAAATGAAGTGTACCGCTATTTGCGAGGAAACAGAATGGTAAAATATTTAGGAAACGCACATTAATATGCTTTGCTGAGATTAAAATCCTGACCTCAATTTCACCGGAAAAACAGACTAGAAGAGAATTGTAATACATAGTTTATTTTAGATTGATAAAATCCACTTATTTATATACAAATAAATTAGATGACCAATAAAAATTTGGATTGTACAAGAGCCAAGCAAATATCAAAAAGTTGTTCACAAATAAAACACAATATTTTCTATTTGATAAGTAATACAGTACCAACCTAATTAAGTCATACCTGTAATTAAGTTATCATTTATCATGATATATATTTATTATATTTTGTTATTATACATAATATTATGTAACAGTGACATAAATAAACACAAAATAAATAAATATGACACAAATTCATGTACAAACAAATAAAATCACAAATAAGCTGAACTATATGTTAGATAGTGGGTGTATGGAGAATGAAGTCTGTAAAATCTATGAAACTTTAAAATGCACATTTTTCTTCGTGATCTTTAGTTGTAGAATAGGTACATTTCTCTAATAAGTAAACGGCAGGTAGCAAACTGTGGAATTACTTAGGTATGATTTTAAAAGTTGCACAGTAATTATTTTAATGACTGCACCTTTACAAATCTTGAACAAGAATTCAAATGATTATTATTAGTATTATTAGGTTGAATGGAGGTGAATAATTTCTAAAAAAAATTCAAAATTGACAATATCCAAGTTAGTTAAGTGTGTCAAATTATTAGAGGATTATGACTTCCAAATATTACTTGAAAGAAGCCAGGAATAGTATCTCTTAAAAAAACTACGCTCAAGTGTTGTGAGGAAGGAGGGTACAGTATCTTTTTTTGTTAGCTCATTTATAGTCAATGGATTAGATAAGGTAAAGGAGTATATGACTAAAGGAATTTTGTTCAACTTTGATTGATGTTGTGTAAGTGCTTAATATATAGTCTTTATAAATTGACACTATTATGAAATACTACTTTAAATGTTAAATAATAGACAGCTTGTTTGTTTAACTTTATAAATTTGAGTTCACATTGCATAAAAATTTAACACATTTCATATGATAACAATTATAAAACACAACACAATAGATGTTACCATAAAATTTGTATGTGATTTACAGGAATTAACAATCCATTTATCAGAACATAGTGGTTAAAATAAGTGTGTTATTTATGTTCCGTAACATCCACATTTAACTGGCTTTTCCTGCATTAATAGTCTTTTTATGAATATATATTTGTATAGTTTTAAAATTTTAAAATCAATAAAACACTGTATCAAAATAAGTTTTATAATTGTAAAGGTCATAATTGAATGGTAAAAGTAAATAAAAGTAAAACAAGGTCTTACCCAAATATCAATGGTAGTAACATGATGAAAAATTAAGTAAATGAAGGTAGCAAAGATATAAGTAAAATGTATTTCTAGGATGAGTTAAATAGATATAATTTAATTTGAATTAACTTCTCATAATTTTTTACATAAAAATTGAGTTTTACTAATAAAATATTGTTTCTATTCAATATAATCTCATGTCTATATTTAAAGCAGAATAGGTGATGACAAAGTCACTAAGATTATTCATATTCTATTAAAATCAACTAAACAAAAAAAGTTTTGTTTCTATTCAATAAATCTCAAGTTAATATTAATTAAAGCAGATTATTAAGGTAATGACAAAGTCAATGAGATTATCCATATTTCTTTAAAATCAACTAAACAAAAAATAATCATTTAAAGAGGCGGGGTATTAAAATTCTGCCACATATTTCCCCCCTGTCCTGTATTAAAAGAAACCAAGTTGATTTTAATGATTTGTTACTATTATGACTGGACGTTTTCCTAAGCTAGTAGCTTCTTCTTCCTGCTCTCAGGATTTAACAGCTTCATAGATCTTGCGTGCCTGAACTCGAATATCTTCATTTCCATGCTGATTCATCAATACAAAAGCTTTACTTCTAATTTTTTCTTGAATATTGACCCCATAGATTGCTGCATACCTGCTAAAACAATCATCAGTTAATAGTCGCAGGTGGAACCCAAGTAATAACTCTTAAATAAGTAAATGAATAATTTATTTATATATATATATATATATTTCAGTAAATAGATGTAATGTCTAACATTTTAAACATATTCTTATGATATTGAAGTAATAATAGTCATTGCATAAAAAAGTACTAATATAAACTGTTTACATATTTAATTTCTTAAAAAAAGCCTTCATTTTTCTACCAAAAAAAATTATAGGACATTTTAACAATGCTGGTTATAGAGCAATGTAGCTTATTAGTATAGGAAGAAGACTTGATAATTTACATTCACCAAACTACTGGTTTTAATCAATTATTTTGGTTTAGGTAAGGGTTTTGGTATTATAAGGATACACAAATACACATGTGCGCACATGCACTCCACCTCTTCCACTCCACCACCCCTACACACATACACATGTATAATACATTAATTACTTAAAATTTAAACCTATGTTGGAAAATGACACCTGGATAAAGGAATCGAACACATGATCTTTTTATTAGTGTGCCAATGCTATCTGTACCTCTGAGCTTAGTGGGGTTTTCCCATGCTCAAGTTCACACCGTTTTAATTATACAGGGTTGCATTTAAACACAGTACAACACAAAGGCAAAGAGGATTAAAATATGTAAACTAGAAAATTCATGATAACATTGTAGTAGAAAGCTAAGCATTTAAATAATGTGAATGGAGTATGAATATATGAATTGATTTTGGGAAATCATTAACAATATTTATGAGTATTCACCTTCACATGGAACCATTCAAAACATTAGCTTTGAAAAAGTGACATAGGCCTACCACAAATTTTATTCTAGATGAGAGCCAAGAAATTTAACTGGCAAATACAAGGTCATTCTCTATCAATTTTCCCATTATTTCTTTAAAGGTGTCAAAAAAATGTATTCTCATTAATCATGCACAATTTGGTAGCTGAGAGACTTGCCCGAAAGGCACAGTATTTAGAAGAGCTTGACGAGTGACTGTAGAGCGGAATAAAAGAGGGTTCTGCGAGTTACTGTAGTGGGTGGAAGGAAGCATGCTCTGCAAGTGACCACAGTGAATAGGTCGAAGAAAGGAAGGAAAAATGGCAAAGAATAGCAAGTGTTTATGCTGTAAAGCTGGGTGTTGTCCAGCAAAAGACTGGGCAATGTGTGAGTTCCCTGACCAATTGGTTACACGCTTGTCATCAGGTAGTTTCCGCGAGGACTCTTGACTGTTAGAAGGTGGTGCAAGTGTAAGCGACCATCAACATTGAGTGGTGGAAAAAGGGGGATATTTGAATTGATGTTTGACCACCGGCGTCATGGCCTATGGGGATTTGGGGACGCGTCCTCCCCTCAATATTTTTCCAAATTTTAGAAAAATACCCTGAAATTGACTCTTCAATGTGAGAAGTAGAATTTCTTCATGTAGAAAATTCAAGATCAGGTTACTTGCTTGAATGATGTTAGGGAAGCCTTAAGAAAAATGAAAGAGGAAGTTAGAGGTTTCTTTGGAAATATTTAAAAACATGTCCGCACTTTGCTAGTGTCTTGGCATCGAGTAGTGAAGACGAGAAGAGATTTAGTTCTCTGCAAAAATTATCATACATGCGGTAAACAATGATATAGACAAGGCTTAGCCACGTAATGTTGTGCTATGTCCACTTAAACATACTCAATACTGTTGACCTGGGAAAAGTGGCAAAGATTTTCATATAAAACAGGGATAGGAGGAGGAGAGTTTTTGGACGAGTTTGTGATTAAATGGAAACTATAGACTTATGTTCATGCTTCTAAATCAAGTTTAGGTATAGCAAGATTTCATTCCATAAACTAGGCCTACATATTAAAAGTTATTAAAGTATAGGTGAAAGAACTTAGTTTAGATGGATAGATACATTGTTGAGACTCCCTTTTCAAAGAGTTTAATGTGATGATTTTACCCCTTTATTGCAATAAAGCTGACATAAATTCCGGGGATTGCGTCATCCTTAAGTATCTAAATGTGGATAAATTGATAGGGTGAGGGGAGGGGGGAGAGCTTAAATAAAAATAATACATTGTTTTATAGAGAGAAGAAAAAGAAAGTTGAGAAGGTAAGGCAAGATTTATCCTTGTCCTCCCATCCCCCCCCCCCCTCCAATATTCAGAAGGTGGGGAGACCAGTGGTTTTACCATGGCTGGCAAGAACAAAAGACTTGTTCATTCAAACATAAGAATTGTTTAGATTCAGGATAACAAATTAAATACTTTCTTCATAAACTTTTCTAAGTACTTTCTTGTGTAGATTTAAAAATGGCTTTATTGCGGATCATGCATTGTTGTGATACACACTTTAGACAAATACAAAATAAAATGCTCAAAAAATTCTTTCAAATATCATATGGATACAAATTATTTATTTTCAGTTTTACATTATAGTACTGTATTTATTTTGAGTAATGAGATAAATAAATTAGGTTTGGGCATTTCATTTTTCAAAATGTAACTTTTAGCTTAATGTCATGAGTTGTTAGCACTAACTAAATTACATGTGGTGACTCTTTGCTCAAAACAGATCATACATTAAAAAATAATGTCACATCAAATTTTAAATACAAGCCATTTCAAAGCTGAACAGCAAGTGAGGTATTAAATTAAATAGAAAATGGATAAAAAAATTAAGTACTGGAATGACATATTGTGTATTAAAATCAAACTAAACAATGAAAGATTTCGCTCTTTGAGAGAGAAGGCTTTACATTAGTTAGTAAGTTTATTTATTTTATACAATTAATTTGATATGTAACTTACATTGTATCAGGAGAAGCAGCTTTGTCTTCTGCAGGTAAATCAATAGTTGGATCTAGCTTTTGTTCCTTTGCTGTTGTTGTTAAATTTGCCAAAAGTGTTACTACTCTTAAGAGTATATCTTCATTTGTGCTTGGGTCAAGAAAATAAATTAATCTACGTGGTGCCTGAAACAATAAACCCCTTTTATTTTTTCATGGAATTTTGAGATAAACAAGATACCCACAGTGTACTCTCCATAAAAATAGTAATTAATACCCTATTTGGATGTGATACTTTTTTAAATTACAAGTAAATATATCTAAAATAATATAACCCCCCAAAAACCATGTATAATTAATTACCTGAGCAGCTAAGAGGCTTGGAACCATGTCTTCATTACAAGATAGATTTACTAGTAGTTTAAGCGCCTGCAACTTCACTTGGGGAGCACCAGTGTCTACAAGTTGGTATAATGCATGTAACACTGGATAGAACTCATCATGCCAGTCTGACAATACTGCTATGTTACTGAGTGTTAACAGAGCACTAAGAAGTAGTTTCTCAGTTGGTTGTTCCTTGTTTACAAATGTCAGGAGAAGAGGTATAGCATCCTAAAAGCAAATTACAGTAATATGTATATAGAAGAACTGATATAAGGAATACATACACTATTTAATTTAATACAATTTAAAAGCAAAATAAATAAGAAAATTAATCTTAATACCAACTGAGCAGGATTTTTTTTATCTATGCTAGGCTGATTTAAAAATCAACTATTTAAGTATCTTTTTTTAAATCTTACTACTTGTCTAAGCTATTCATAGCTTAATAATTATGCTAATGGGTAGATTTGAGGAAAGTATAATTTAAGGAAAATACCCACATTTTTGTAGAGGGAGAGTGGAAAGCAATTTATGTAAAACCACTCCCAGTACACTTGGCTGGGGTTCAAACTCCTACTTCACCACTGCCGGTATGCTAAATAGACTAAATGAGTTTGACATTTAGACCATTTGCCCACCAAAGTGGGTATCCATTCTACTAATCCACTTTATTATAACTAATGGACAAATTGTGAAAAACATGGGATACACAAAAGCAAGGAACCTCTGGTTCAGTTTAAATTATTTTGAGGTGTGATGCTTTATTTAGCTTGGTAATTTGATTGAGGATATTAGTATTTTCATAAGCAAGCTCATATAACATGACCTTCAAAATTCAGTTATATTTAAGGAATAAAAGTAACACTTAAGAAAGGATGTATGTGAAAGGTCTATAGTTAGATACCTGAGGAAAATTTTGATTGACAATATTAAACACTAACAAATACCCATAGTAAAATAAAGTACTTCATTGAAGGATTTTAAACATCATATTGACCAAAGAAAAATTATAATGTATGAATCAATTAAAAATGCCCTTGGATAGCTTCTTCCCAAACATCTTTAAGTTATTATTTAATCACTAAATAGTGGAAAGGGGTTTCTGAGCTTTGAACAGTTGAAAATTCTTTAGATATTTAATACCTTCAATTTTAATTCTATATGAACAGGAAGTAGTTATTACTTCTAATGTCCTTTGATGTATCAAGTTTATCTTATTAACCATGTATTCAATAGATCATTCAGCAGCTATAGTAAAATTATTAAGTGGACATTCTATGGCTAAAGGTGAGCTTTAATTTATTTTATTGAGATTGGACAAGCTTGGTAAAAGTAAGGCCTACCTGTATCTGCAATTTACACAAAACTTTTTAATAAAGATAAAGTTATTACTTTATTTTTTCCTTGTACTTTAATTTGCTTAACATTTTAATACCTATTTGTGTTACTCGTATTTTATTTTAACTGGCCTAAGGACAAAAATGAGGGTATTTGTTAAAAATCAAATCATGTTCAAGCATTTAAACAGAATTGTTTGTGGCTAAGATAATAGCAAGAAACATTAATTATATCTTGACCCATTTGTAACAGTGAACGCAAAAATAATAACTGATGTACAAGATGTTGGGCAAAACATTATATTTAACAAGATTATCAAGAGAGTGCAGCACTTTACACCCTAGGTATTGAGGCACAAATTACTATATTCTGAAATGAGTGTCCACAAAAATTTCTAATTTCATAGTGGCATCATAAAGAACAAGACAAATATCTATTAGCCAACACACATTGAGCACACAAAGAAACAAAATTATTTCTGAATTTCAAGAAAACTCAGTCAACTCAGCAAAAATTGAATTGAAAAAATTCATGAGGTAATGGCTTCGTCAAGGAGTCGGCAAGCTGATCCCTCAATGCGGTGTATCGTAGCTCAATGTCCCCATGCTGGATTCGTTCCCGAATGTAGTGGTAGCGTATGTCTATATGTTTGGTGCTTTTGTGGTATTCCGGATTCTTCACGAGTTTGATGGCAATTTGATTGTCAACGAAGATCACCATCGGTGCAGAGGCTTCTTCAAAAATGTCCTTGAACATTGTTCTAAGCCACATAGCAGCAGTGCTGCTGAGATCGCTTTATATACAGATTTGGTGGTTGAGAGGGCTACTGTCTGCTACTTAGTAGTGCTTCAAGTAACAGGACCAACCCAGATCTTGAATATGTAGCCCGTTGTCGATCACCTAGTATCGCGGTCCCTGGCTTAATCAGAGTCTGAATATCACACAACCATAATAGGGTCTTTGGACTTTTGATGCAGAAGCTTTGAGATATTAAGTAATTTTCTTGACACTGTTGCAGTGGTTTCTGTCAAAGCTGTGGCAATATTTAATGACCTTCCTTTCCACTGAGAAACATGGTTATGACACAAAATTTAATTAGTTCATAGTCGAATCTAACTGCAATATAGAGGAGCACTCTGATCAAATCATGGCGATGATGGCTAAATAAAGCTAAGCTGCGGGTCATAGTTTGGAGATTACAGTCTTTTAGACCATTCATCCATTGCTGTTTGTTTTATGTTATTTAAATGTTGAACAAGTAAATTAGTTCGCAAGTTTTAAAATAGATTATTCAAAGTTATATTTACAAGATTCAAATCTTACTAACGTGTTCAACTTATCTAGGTATTACTACATTTTCCCCCCTTCCTACATTTATTTTATGGTTTTTTTCAAATGGACTGGAAATCAAGAGTTTTGAATGAACTGTTCTCGCCAGCAGATAAACGAGGTTGTTGTTACAAAAACCTTCCCTTGATGTTATTTATCTGCCAGCCAAATATGTTTTATTGTTTACGAAATCTTCTAATACAGTATACCGAAGCTATTTCAATGTCCGCTTGTTTATAATCACTGTAGATTGCTTGGCAACTTTGTCTTAACTTCTAGTTAAAGATTATTATTTTTTAACATTGTGGAATGTTTAGATGGAAATGGAGGAGTGATTGTAGGAGGAAGAAGAGTGGAGTGTATCAGGTTTGTGGATGATATGGTAGTTACGGCAGATAGTAAGGAAAAAGTGATTGAGATAGTAAAAGATCTTAACACCAAACGCGAGGAATATTAAATGAAAATGAACAATAGAAAGACAAAGAGTATGATACTTGGAGGAAAAGAAGAAAGGATTAGGAGAAGCGCTGGAAATGTGGATTTGAAGGAGAATGGAAGGAGTAAGCTGGGAGAATATTTTGGAAAAAAGAGACAAACGATGGATAAAATCAGAGAAATAAATATAAATTGGCTAGGACATTGTACTGTAAAAGAATGTCTGCTGAATACTGCAATTGAAGGCTGGATAAATGGGAAGATAAGAAGAGAAAGACGGAAATACCAGATGCTGGATTCAATCAAGGCTGGAGAAGATCTGGGAGCAGAAAAACAGTCATGTATGCAGCATTCTACTATTTTGTCACACAGATAATTGATGCATTGATACATTTAGGCTTTGGAGGGTCACCTTTTTTTAAATACCATTATTTTATTTATTTGAGGTATTTAACGAGTACTTTCTGAATCGACTAATTATATCAGCAGATGGGAATTTCTATGAGCAAGAGCGAAAGTGCCTACCAATTTTGCCGGGAAGGGTATTTTAACATACCTTCCAGGGTTCTTTTACATGCCACAATCAACATGGGATTGATGGGTTTACTCCCCCTAGCCCCCCNGGCCCTGAGGTGAGCGCTTTACCCCAAGACCACTGAAGTTGAGGCATTAGAAGTTTGGAGATTTCATGAGAAGGAAATTGATTCTCCCTACTAATCTATATTTAGTTATCTTTAACAAGTATGAGTTAGTGCACAACAATTTAAAACCTTACTACAGGCGGTGCCATGAATCAAATGAGCATGTGTCAAAGGGGGACTGAGTAGCTTGCAAAATATATTTAAATTTCTTTTAATATGGAGAGATTCTTCACACAATTGATATTGTGTATTCCATGTGTATGTATGATTTATCAAAAGAAATACAAATCTTATATGCATTAAAAACTTAAGATTTAGCTAATATAGCAAGATAATTCAAAAGTGCTAATTTACTTTAGGTATTGCCTTAAACCTATGTGCATGGTGACTAAGGCATCAGTTCAAAATGTTTGGTATGCCAGTGACAAGGCAGTAAGGATTTAAAGCCAAGCCATATGTACTAAAGTGGTTTACCGTCAATGCTTTTCTAGTTTTGCTAAATGCAAATGTGGGTACATTTACTCAAAACTATCCATATTGAAATCCTATTCCAGTGGTATAGTTATACAAATAACTTGTACAAGTACTAAGATGTGAAGCAAGTTATATATATATATATATTTGTTTCAAGTAAATTATTTAAGTTATTAACATTAAAACACAAAAAGTATAGTATGCTAATATTAACAAAAAAAACTACAATATTAGAAAACAAAGCTATTGGCTTTTTATACATCCAAAACAGATTTAAAAAAAGTGAATATGAATTATTTATGTAAACAGTAATAACAAATTTCAAATTACTAATTTATTAGTTATACCAAAGAGTGTTTTAAATTCAATATACCTTGAAATAAGGGTGGTATTTTACTAGGTTTTAATATGAATCAAACTGCAAGATTCTACAAAAGAACAGTATGGCTAAGTTCAAAGATCACTTTCAAGTTGTCAATTTTACAATGGCATAGTAAAAAAATTATGGAGTATTCCAACACCAATTCTTAAATGTATTACTTACTTTCAATTCCTTTTGGTTTTCTTGATTCAAAGCCAGGTTTCCTAACGCTTTAATTGCAGATAGTTTGACATTTGTCTTTGGATACACTAATAGATTTTGCAACCTAAATAGACAACCAGCTTCTCGTAATGTGTCCTGTAAAAATAATTATTTAATAACAACTAGATTAAAAAGAAAATTAGGATGATGGAGTGAGTAAGAATATTCTTGTTTTAATTTGAAAATCATAACAATTTTGCTATATTAGCTTAAATGGTATTGTTTTAAAATTATTGATTTACATAAAAACATAGTTTTAAAATGTTTCAAGTGATATCTAAATGTGAGAAATTTTATAAGGTTGGAGGCATTTTTATAAACTAATATTTAAAGTAAAATTCATTATTAGCAGACATACGCTTAAGTTCACAATGCTTTAGGTGTTATTTAGTGCTGTACCCTCTCCCCCAAAAGTGTATCTTAGTTATGTGCCTGATGCAAGAGCTTTAAATGTGTAATGCTATTCATTATCTTATTTTGGTAAATAAAAGGAATATTAAAATACAATAATTATAAAATAATAATAGAATCACAACTAAGGATCCACTTACATTAATAATAATAATAATAATAATAATAATAATAATAATAATAATAATAATAATAATAATAATAATAATAATAATAATAATAATAGTAGAGAAAAATTATTACCTGATTGGCAGAAAAGGTTCCACAATTAGCTATTGTTGTAAGAGTTCGTTCCAATAGCAATTCATCACGACTGTGCAATAGGGCGACCAAACTCTTAGCTTCATGTGCAGTGATCACTCTACAACAATAAGAAATGTGAGTAAATAAATGCTATAATTATTTGTATAAATATGTTGTTAGGATTGAAGTAACACTAGTTGTATATTTCAAGAATAATGTACATCTATGTTACTTCATCTAGCAAAAATTGGTTTATAAATAGTGTTTGCTTGGATTTCTCTATTAGTTGAAATTAGAGATGAAATCATTTCCAAACGGTTCTCAGAATATAAATTGCACATGAAAAGTGTGAGTGATATCCATAATAATCTTCATACTTACAGACTAAAAATACAATATTAAAAATTAGCTTTGATAGAATTGTGAATACAATTTGTTTGAACAGTGGGCATCCTATTGAAAGGTGGAGTATTATTCTTTAAATAGTTTAGTGGACCTTAAATCCATCCAGCTTTTCTATGTTGTGAATATGCCTAGTTGACTATCACAATTCAACTAAAAATTCAGGAACAGTAAAAAAAATGTTTAGTTTACTGCACTAAAGATATGCTATTATTATTAGCAGCACTGGATCTTACTACCTGTTCGGGTTATACACACTTATGCTAATGTGTAACGGTAGGGTGATTGCGAGATTAAAAGGAGGACCTACAGTTTAACATGAATTCCGAATCACAGTGGAGGCCTGGCATTCCACACATTCACAAGTTGTGATTAATACACATCTTGTCAGAGGTGAAGGAAGGGTTTGGCAATCAGATAAATCTGTGCTGGGACAGAGGATTGAACTCCGGACCCCCAGCACAGAAGTCTGACACCTTAACCCTAGACTGCCAGGTCACCTTCATAAAAATATGCTAAAATATACATTAATGACAAAATACAAAAAAAAAATTGATGTCAGTTTAACTTTAAAATTAGGGTGTGTTAAGATAAAAATCGACCTTAACTTAAAAAATAATTGCATTTTTATAAAAATATTTTGTTGTTATAGAAAGGTGTACAGCAAACTATTGAATCAATGATGAATATTTAATGACATTCCTTAACCAAAACAAGCATAATTGGTAAAGAATAGTCAATAAGTTGTGTTTATTAAATTAGTGATTTCTCAAGAACAGCTATTTAACAAGATTAAATTATTTGATTCTCCAGACTGATGATAGAAATGAACTCTGACGTGGCTCATAAGTGAAACACCAGCACTTTAGTGCTGTTGGAAATGTTAAAGCTTATGTTTGGTTGGAAATCTAAGTGGATAAAGATCAAACGTTAAACTAGCATAAAAGAAAAGCATAAAGCAACTGTTCCTATTGGTTTAGGTTAGATTTATAGACCAATTACATTCATAAGTGTAACCACCATGTAACTCTATTTGTAGTATTTAGATATGTGTACAATTTAGAAATATCCAAGGCTTAAAAAAAAATTTACTGCTAACATTTGTTGCAAAATCCTTTTGTTTTGCCAATTCTCAGTTATTGCTTTATGTAGATGCCAGACTCTTATAACAAAAATTCTGAAGTTTTGAACTATCAATATAGCAGCATGTCCATCAAGATAACATTAGTTAGATAATGCACACACTAAAGTTTGTTTATTATGATGATTGCAAGTGAGGATATTTTATAAACTTGATAATAATTGGGATGATCATTTTTTTTCTACCTTTGTGCCTTCACTTGTAAGTTAAGACCAGTTGACATTGATCAACACAAAATTAGTTTGGCTCTGGAGAAGGTGGGTTTTGTTATAAAGTGAGAGTATGATAACTTAGAATATTTTATAGTCTACATAATTAGACTATAATAGATCAGGTGTATTGACAGCCATTTGCCCATTTGCAACAAAAAATATATTTTATTTTTAGCATATATATCAAATTATTGTTTATTTACCAAGAATAAAGGTTCAGAATAATAATACAAAATGTTTTTTGTAAAAAAAAATTGATTTTATAAATATAAAACTGTCTGCTTAAAATGAAAAAAGAATGCATAGAAAAATTAAAATTCCCTGTCAAAATAATTAGATTCTAACTATAGGCCAATAACCAATTTCAAACAAAGGATATCATATTCAACTAAGACCAACACTTAAATTAGTTTACTATACTAAGTCAGCATAAATTAAATTTAGTAATTTTGTGGTTTGAATTTTAGGTTTCTAACTAGCAAATCAGGTAAATATCAGTAAAATATTAACTAGTACAAATTTAAGTTTTGTATATAATAAAAAATTTTATTAGTGCACATGAATAATCAAAAGGCAGGGCAAATGATGGGTTGGATTTTAATTTCAAATATTTCCCAATTAATTTAATTTTATCCTAACAAACCAAAAATTAAGTATATTATTACAGATTTTTGTATTCACTAAACTGGATTGATTTCTGAGTTTATCAATAATCCATAGAAAAAAATATTTTTAGAATTTCAGTTCCACAAAAAACAGAATAGCTAATTCTTTTTAAAAAACATGCGATAGACCATTATTAATATTTCAAAATATGCATTAGACATGCATTTAGTTGACAAGCAGTTAGTAAGTTATTATTGGGAATTTGACAATTTCAGGGTTGATAAGATTTGTAAGTTTTGAAATTCTCTGTCTTTTACTATGTTATCAAGACAGAAAACAATGATGTAATTTTCCGGGTTTTTTTGATATCCAGAGCTTTAAATAAGATATCACAATATTTTATATATTGCACTTAACACAAGAGTTAAAGATGAATAAATTTGTTAAATGAATTTAATTATACTAATATGATTTTGCAATAACCCTTTTGGAAATAGATTATGGCAACCTATTATTATGGCAACCTATTATTATGGCAACCTATTATTATGGCAACCTATTATTTTATTAACCTATTACACAAGCTTATAAAGAGGATCTTGGATTAAGAACCTGCTTCTGCACTCTTTGATGAAGAGCTGAAGGTTTTTTAAAAAAATGTACCTCATTAATGGAGCCTCTTTTGTGTAAACTCCTAGAGAAGGAATAAAAGCAGTTAAAGGGGGAGGGTCTTATTATGTCACTCATTCTCGATCCATACCCCTTTAATTATTAAGCAGGTAGCAAGCTAGACAGCCGGCCAAGAAAGTATGTATGTATAAGTCATTAGCCTTCTAGAAGGGTAAGAAACAACTGGAGCTAACTAAAGTGCAGATAAGCTTATTGCATGTCAATGCTCAAATTAAACTTCCTAAAACATTTGATGACCAAATTTTATCTATACCTTTTTTATATTTTTAAAGAGCCTAATGCCATTTTTAAACAATTAATATATTTTTATAGTTAGTTAGCGATGCAACACATTTGATGAGAAAAAAAAACTTAAATTTTAAATATTTCTTAAAAGCTGTTGCTTTAAGTAATAATCTTTCTTCTACAGTGAGTAAGCCTAGTCTTTTACTGCACAGGTTGGCTCAGTGGCAGTGAGATTAATCGGTGTGCTCAATCTGACACAAGAGCTCTAGACTTTGTTCTAGTCCGGGTCAAATGAGTTTTTGCGACTTTCTACAAGAAATTTACAGGATAACTTCAAGAAAACTTTTACTCTATTAAAATAAATAGGCCTATGTAGATAGCAAGTCAGATATAGTACATAAAAATGAGAAAATATATTTTTTGTCGCCAACAATAATATTTATTATTAACATCCCCTTCAGGCATATTTTAATGTTCATTAAGGATACAAATTTGGTCAGGGTTTCAAAATCTATAACGCTGAGCTACTAATCCCAGATCCAAGTATTAGTATAGTCAAAGAAACTATTAGGAAGTTAAAGAATTTTAAATATTCAGGTATAGATTCAATTCCAGATTAATAAAAGGGGGCGGTTAAAAGTTAGTAATAGAAATTCATAAATTGCTATATTCCATATGGAGCAATGAGATACCGTATTGCCACAAAGTGGAAGGAAGGTATTATGATACCCATTTTAAAAAATAGGGGATAAACTGAGTGTAATGACTTTAGAGGTATTTCTATACTATCAACAGAATATCAATCTTTATCCAACATAATTTTAATGAGATTGACATCATATGCAGAGGAAATAAAAGGGGATCATAGGTGTGGATTTGGACAAAATAGATCAACAATGGATCAGATTTTTACTACTCGGAATATATGATAAAAAAAAGTGGTAGTCATGACATGACTGTTTATGAATTTTAAAAAGGCCTACAATTCAGTTAAAAGAAATAAATTTTGTGAAGTTTTATTTAAGATTGGGATGTACCCAAAAAACTTGTCAGCTAATTGAGGTAAGTTTGGCTGATAAGCATGGCAGAGTACGAGATGGATGTCACTTTCAGATACTTTTGAAATACATAATGGGTTGAAACAAGGAACTGCAATTTCCCTATTACTTTTTAATCTAGCCTTAGAGTATGCTATTAGTGAATTGCAAGGGAGTAGGAGTTATTAGGATAAGCAGAAGATTTAGCTTTGTTGGTTGGGTAATAGTATGGAAGCTGGTCGCAACAAATGCAGAAATTTTACTAGAGGCTGGAAAGAATTGGGTTTAGGAGTGAACACTTAAAAGATTAAATATATGATCACACAGAGAACACAGATTGGGGACAATAGTTTAGTGATTACTGTGAACAACAAATCCATTTGACAGGGTTAAGAGTTTAAATATTTAGAAACAATTTTAACTAGCAATAACAATGTTAGATTGGAAATTAGGAAAAGAATATAGTCAGGAAATGCATGCTACTACTCAGTCAGAAAGTTGTTGTAATCTCGTGTGCTGTCCAGTAATGTAAACCTCAGAATATAAAAATCCATAATTTTACAGGTTGTTCTCAATGGTTGTTAAACGTGGTCTCTTACCTTATATGACAAAAACAAATTTAGGGTGTTTTAAAACAAGGTGCTTAGAAAGATATTTGGTCAAAAAAGGGATGAGGCTACTGGGGAGTGTAAGATGTTACTAATTTATGTGTTACATACCCTGTACTCATCACAAAACGTTGATAGAATAATTAAGTCTCGTATATTACAGTTAGCAGGACATGCAGTGCAAGTGATTCTAGAACCTTGTTCAGGGTATTGACTGGCAAACCCAATGGGTAGAGATCTTTGGGAAGACCTAAACACAGATTGGAGGATAACATGAGAATAGACCTGAAAGTGATAGTATATAAGGTGGACTGGATAAAATATCTAAAGATAGGATACATTTTGCATACTTTTTTAAGTGTGGCAATAAACTTTTGAGTTCCTAATGCCATAGAGTAAGTACATAACTACAATAGTATTTATTCAATACAAACTCTGAAGAATAAAAAATCTAAAATATTGATAAAACATGTATTTTTTTAAATAAGTAAAAGGTTTCAAGACTTGTACTTGAACTAGCTACTGACTTTTTACAAATTAAAATAAGACGAATTATCAATAAATTAATAATCATAATTTACATAGACAAGACACAAGTCACATCTAGTTTGGTTTGCAATTGATTAGGGTATATGAGTTTGAATCCCAGTCGAATGTACTGAAGTGTTTAAACTTCATAATTTTAAATTTTCACTACATGCAAATGTATATTTCCTTTAAATTAGTTCTTTCATTATCTCTACTTCATCAATATAAATATGCTGATATCCTGAATTGTCAATATTACCAGGTACATACAAATATTCCTCCTTGCCATTGTATCTGCATAATAACACTAGGCAACAAAATATTCCTAACTTTTCCTCCCAAAAGGCGAAAATAGGTAAATCTAATAATATTTTTGTGCTGAATTTAAATATCTTTTTAGAATTTCTCCATCACGTAAGAATTTTGGGTGACAGCCACATTAAATTTACAGTACTATTTAAAATACATACATAGTAAAGAGCTATCTCACTTAAAAGGTAGAGGTGTATGATTCTTCTATTGTATTTTAACTCAGGAACATCGCATACTTTGACCAAATACCCTGCTGATTTTTCTGCCGGAAATATCTTGGTGGAACTGTTTGCCATGTTTGTCAATGACTGCCCCAGGATTTTCTGGGAAGAAATTTAGGTGTGAATCCAAGAAATTTATTTTCAAAGTCATGTTACATACCATGGTTTTGTAAGATTTTAACAAATCATCCACTACTTCTTTGTAGTTGTGTGCCTTATGTTTCACTAAGAAATTCTGGTAAATACCATTGAAAGACTTCCATGCAACTTTTTCAGCCTAGTTAAAATAACCATCGAAGTTATCATCTTAAATCAGTTCTCTTATTTAAAAGTCCTATAATGATTCCCTTTTTGATCTTTGCATCATTGACCCTTGGGAATTTTTTCGTAAGTGTGGTAATTCAAATCCACTTCCAACCATTGCTCTAACAATGTTCTTCATATGACCAAGCTTTATATGTATTGGATGTAGATACTTTTTTCCTAGATCAACAAGTGGTGTATTTACAACATTCTTCTTTCTTGGGGTTAGTGGTGTTCAATTTGGCCACTGTTCTTGGGTGTAATAATTTCTACAGCCTCTTTTGAACCATTAAAAAAAAGAGAGTGGTATTTGGTGAAACTAAGTTATAGTCCAAGACAAAAGAGCAATGACTCACCACAAACATTCCTTTTGTTTTCTTTATACATTATTATTTCCAGTAGTAGTTTAATGCTCCCATATATTTTATATCTGCAGCATGAGCTTGTGTTAATGATGGAAACTTATTTCCATTGTGGATTGACACAGCCTTTAAGCTAACTCTAGAAGATTTAAGAAACATATGCCATTACTCTGTTTTGTAATCTTAATAAAGTGTTTGGCACAGGCAATTCTTCACTATGAGCCACAGGTCTCATGGCAAATGGAAATGAGGGTATGTCATGGTGTGCTTTGATTTAGAACTCATGCCGGAAATGTTTGTAAGATAAAAGTAACAGTTTGTAGAGTGATCTTTTGGTTTCCGCCAGATCAATGGAAAAGCAAAATGAATGTGCCGAACACCCCTTGACCAACCCGTGAGAAGTCTGACACAAGTCACGCAACAAAAATGAGAGGCCTAGTTTTTATCTTGGTCACCAATTTTGCATCCAAAGTAAAACCTATAGCACTTCTTCATATGTGGAGTAAAACCACATTTGTTATTTTTAAATGTTACCTCACCACAAATGTAGCCAAAAGAGTCCAAATAATTAACACAATTTCTAGGCATTGTGCCACTTGGTTTTCTAAATACTATAAATGTACACTGAACTACACAAATAACAGCTTATGATAGAGAAATACACAGCATTAGATGTTTACAGTACAAGCTCTGACCATCTACTGGCCAGGAGTTCTGACTCAGACAGTAAACATACAACGTCTGATTCATAATGTCCAAATTTTGTCACACGTCATTAGCAAGATCTTGAAAGGCATGGGGTTGAAAATTAAGGTTTTAAGGGTTTGTTACAAAATGAGGAATCCATTTTGTCAACTTAAATGTGATTGCTACCCACTTTGCTCCCTTCACTGGATAGTGTTTCCTATGTACTGTAAAATCTTAAAGCGCTTTAACTTTAAAACTATGGCTGATAGAAAAGTTCTGAGACCAGTTTAGAAATCAGCAGAAAAAAATACATGTAAATAGCCCCAGAATGTCTCTGGGTTAAATCTTTGTTGACCAGTGTGATAATAGATGGATCAAATCCTATATCTCTCAAATATGAATCTCAAATTCAAATTTGAATCTTTAATTATGTGAAATTTATTTAGATTAAAAATATTTAGAACCAAACTAAAAAAAATTGTTTAAGACCTTTAGTAAATTATGTTATAATAAAGGAATTTAAATTCAAAATTGAGTAATCCAGTGTTTGTGTTATTTGTACTCTCTTATTTCTTCTTTGTGTTTGATAAAGGCAACAATGCCGAAATTTTATTCTATTTGTGTTAAAATGTGTGTGTGACTATTTCTACTAAAGAAGACAGAAGAAAGGAAGATGTCACCCTTTGGCATTGGATTCTTCCCACATTTTTACTATTTCCCTAGGTGGTCTTTCTTCATCAAATTTACTCTTAGTAGTTTATTATTCATTAGTTTTATCAATTTCCTTTATTATAAAATTATTTAGCCATTGGGCCACCCCATTTTAAAACTTTTTGGTAAATTAATAATATAAATACAATTTTGTCCTTTTTTTGTGATTTTGTTACCTTTCAAAATACATATGTTCGTATAATTCCTTTTAAAAAAAAACCTAACATATTTATTTAAAGTCAAGGTCTTAATATTTGTATTCAATATACTTATGTGAGATTTATACGATTCTCTTATATCTCAAATACCATAGGATTCGATCTTTCAAGTATCCCAACTCTATCACATTTGCAACACCACTTCTAGTGCATTCGAACAAGATTCAAAACGCTTGCCACAGGTAATTCCATCTAATTTGAGAGTGATGCCACCTTAGAAAAAGATCACCCGATCGAGTCTCTTAGACCTATGAAAAACCAAATAGAAAGTGTGTGTGTGTGTTAATTTTGTTCATCTGAATATAGATAGCACAACTGATGGGAAATTATGTTAACATTGACATTATAGAAACTTTGACATTTGTTGTTATTTAATGAAATTGAATTATAAGGTGAATATAATAACTTTGTAAAATACAGTACCTTCTAAAATAAAATAAAAAAAATAAAAAATACTAAAGCAATGTTAACTATAGCCAACATGTAAATCTTTTTTGCTCTATTATTAAATTTAAATAACAACATATGAAACAAGTTTTGCATGTCCGCACCAATAATTACAGAATACCCCTAGTTTTAAACTTATAATAAGTTGGTTTTGACCAAAGGATCTTGAATTTTTTTTTATGATAAAGCTAATACATCCATCCATTTAAATTAGTATGAGAAGAATGAGGGAGACTTGGAGGGGCTTTAAAACTATACAATGAATAAATATCAATTTTTTCTAATAATTCAACAGCATTCTTAATTATTTTTAACCAATAACATAGTTATTATTAAATTATTTAATTTTTACTTAATAGAACTCTATCAATACTAAAATACTTTTTAGAGATTCTTACAAAAAGAAACTTTACTATGGACATTATTATAAAGAGTTATATTTGAGTACATATGTGGATTCATCTTTATAATGGACAGTTTAAAAGACATCTGCCAATGCCATGGGCTCTTATAAAGAAAAACTGTCCCAATAACAGACTTATTAAATAAAAGACATGAAAAATGCATATTTATGCATAAACTCTCCAAATGGTGGGCAAACATTGCGAAAATCCAACATAAATATTTCAAAAACATATGTTTAAAATAGCATTGTCTTGCATGTAGCAGTACCACCTTTCCCTATAAGAGAAAAAGTTAGAGTGCTACAACAGCCTTATATTGTCTGTGGTAACTGCAGAACTACAAAAATATGATGTATAAATTATTCTTGAAAGTTGAAAATACCATTCAAAATGCAAACTAAAGATCCAAATTATTTAACTTATTAAAACCGTAGGTTATCAATGAAAAAATGTCAAATTTTGAGCATACCTTTTAGTTTATTTTAAACTTCAAAAATATATTTCCGTACTTAAAATGTTCTTATTGATTTTTGGGTGAATTAAAACCATAGTTTAGTCAATGGAAAAATGTCAAATTTTTGAGCGTGCCTTTTGGTTTATTTTACGCTTAAAAATATATTTCCGTACTTAGGTCAAACTAGTTCACCTGAAAGAAAACTAGTTCAAATTGAACTAAAAGATGAAACGACACAAGACAATTAGAATTCTTCAGCTGATCTCAGTCGCAGAATCAATAGAACAATTAATTTTAATATTTGCTATTTCCTTTGTTCAGCAAAGCTACTTCATCATCATCATGCCCTTACTGTATCAGTATGGCTTGTCTTTATGATAGTCTATAATAGGAAAATCCATTTGCTGTGTCCTTAAACCCTCAAATAGCCTAAGCCTATAATTAATAAACAGCTGGTGCTGTTGTAAACGCTCTTATATTAAAATATTATTTATCTAATCAAGAATATTTTATATTTTTTATAAGTATTGTGATTAGTTTTAATTTTATCAATGTTATTTTGAAACTGAGCTGGTTACATGAATGGCTCATTATAGTTAACTGTATCACTTTAAGATGACCTGGCAGTCTAAGGTTAAGGTATCAGAATTCTGTGCTGGGGGTCCGAGGTTCAATCCTTGGTCCCGGCATAGATTTATCTGATTGCCAAACCCTTCCTTCCCCTCTGACAAGACTTGTATTGATCACAACTTGTGAATGTGAGGAATGCCAGGCCTCCTCCGTGGTTTGGATCTCACGTTAAACTGTAGGTCATCCATTGCATCGCACAATCACCTTAATAATAATAATAATAATAATAATAATAATAATAATAGTAATAATAATGTATTACTTTAAGCTGTTCCCACTAGTGAGCTGTTCTGCCCATCTCTGCATTACTTTGTGATCAGATTGCGTCCCAATAGTTCATATTGCTATCATATTAAGACAGATTGAATGCATAGAAGTTTAAAGATCCTATAAATATTTTGCACTAGGAAAAAATTAGAAGTCTCCTAAAACATTAAACTCAGAGAAAACCTTAAGAGTCAAAAACAATTTACAGTGAGAAATCCAAAGTAAAGATATTTTTATACCACAAATAGTCTCAACCAATTACAATCAAGATATTTATGTATTATGTAAATGGTCAATATCATATTTTCAATATGAATGTAAGTGTTAAAATATATCATCAATCTCTTTTCCAAGCAAAGATAGTGCTTCTGAATTTTGACAAAGGGAATAATATTTAAGTACAAAGAGAATAATTCTGATATTACATTAAAATATGTATGTATATTTTTGTAGCACCGCGTCTTACTTCTCGTTTGGGTTATATATATGCCTATGTTCTAATTAAGCTAATGGTTTTAAGCATGAATAAGGTTATATTTATAGGAATGTTTCAATAAACCTTCGAGTCTCCCCATCATAGCCAGTCTAGTCTATTTTGAGAGTAGAGCCGTAGACCATGCGGCCATTTAAGCGGGTATAACAATACTTCCCCTTCTTAGGTGTCACGATAAGAAAAAAAAATAGCAACACATTTTACCAAAGAGTATAAATAAAATTACTCTTTTCCAGAAACATGTATAACATGGGCATTATGGTATCCGAAACCACATAACGGTTCCCCTGATGTGTCAACCAAAGTTGTTTATTTGGTTCTTTCACTCCTACATAAGTGATACTTCCCCCCTCCTCAATTTGTAGCTATGTAAATGGCTGGCTAGTGGCCCACCTCTAATATAATTTCTGTTCTTAATGTTTCTTTATTTAAAGGATACTTTTTCATCTGAATGCACAAAATTAAATTTTTTACCATGCTGAGAACTCAATCATTATTGGTTTATGAAAATTTCAATCCCTTACCCTGTCTCCCCCCCATTTCCCTGAACGCTGTTTTAAAATGTTACAATGCCTACCTTTTACAGTTATCTGGGGTGTATCTCTTGGATGACAAATTAAACTTTTCTTTCACACCAAAAAGTATTAATATGGTTGATGACAATATGTTCAAAACAATAACTCACTATTACCCTGTACTAATAGACTCATTTCTGCCCTGCGACAGGGATTTTGGGGCTATAAAACAGCCCATAAAGAAGAGCGACAGAGTAATACTGTGAGCTCATGAAAAAGAGCAGTATGTATGGATATTTCAGCATCAAAGAGGTAAATTCTAATTATATTCTTGCTTTCAAGAAACGGTGGCCCAAGGAGTATAAATATATATTTCTTTTAACTTTGCCAACACTTTAAGGTAAAGTAATACGACCGTCAATAAAATCTAGCTCGAGGTGTTGATGGATGTCGACGTTTCATTATCCCCTCAACCTTAAAAAGTTGTTTTTGCAACGCTGTCTTCTATGGGTCTGTCTAACCCTATAATTAATAGCAATTTACTAAAGAGTGAAAAGAGAAAAAATTCCATTTTTTCAAAATCAGCTATATCGATTCTATCTCTCTCATTTTTGACTCAATAGTCAATAATTACCTAATTTATTGGTCAAAATTTATAAAAGAGAAATTTAATAGCAATAACCATAAGATGTGCATCCCCTAATAAAATGACTAAAATTTTAACCAGAAGTCAAAATACAATACAAAGTGTTGACCCTTGGGGACCCAATATCAATTTTTTTAATTGGTGCAAGTATACAAATGAAGACGTTAATACTTTAAAAATAAAATTATGAAACTTAAAACCATGAGTCAAAAAATGTGTTACGTTATTATTTCTTAGGTTTGCTAATGTATATTATATTATGAATTTTGAGTAAATATCTACCATTTTTAAACAAAAGAGCGAGAAAGTCCGTGCAGAGTTCTGTACCATTTATTTTATATGAATGATGATTGAGCCTGGCTCCTTTCTATTTGTTCTTTATTTAATATTTAAAGAAAAAATACTAACCCTTAGATTTAATTTGAATGTGGTATATTGTTAAAATAGATTAGTAAATTGTGTTTAAGAGAAAATATTTATTTGCTGCATTGGTATATGCAACACTAAATAGTTTTGTTACAATAACCCTAGATTATGATTTTGGGACTTAGCCCCTTTCTTATTTCCATGCCACAATTGATACAGTGGTTTTGGTGGTATTGAGCAGCAAACGAACAGTAAGAAAACATTTTATTTTTTTATATTAGTAGATAGTTAATTGATTTTACTAAATTGAAACTGCCACAGGTTGGAACAGTAGTTGATGAGTTCAATGACACTTTTGGCACACTATGATCTGTGTAAATCATACTCGAAATTGTTAAATTTTTATAGATTTGGACTGTTTTAAGTTAGGTAGAAATTTTTGTTGAAATACGCCAATTAGATCAAGCTTGTATGGAAACACACAGGCATGCAAAACCCTCAAATGCTTTATATTTATTTTTCTATAATATGGCTAAAAGTCTTTGCAATTGATAGTGATCGTAAAAGTTGTTTGTGTATGAAGACCGATAGAATGAAATAGTTTGTTTAAATCTATTTATATTATAAAACGTTTTGAAAAGTTTTTCTTTCTTACAAAATATGGATGAATAATTGAAGCTCATTAATCTCTGTCCCCTCTATAAAGTATTAAGGTGTACTAGGCTTAATATTTTTAAATTTGGTTAGCTCTGTCCTCATACTTTTTGTACACATTTAATGGAAGAGAATGGTAGTGCAGTTCCTAAAAATGCCAGCTTTCATAGTTTTTATTATTATTTTTTTTTTTAGTTTTACTACCTGCTTGGGTTTTACGCTCATTGGTAATTAAAATATAGTATCGGGCTTATTGATAAGCTTATGAATAAAATTTATAAATAGATGTATACACTCTTTTATTTGGGAAAATATAATTTAAATGTGTGTGTCCCATGACAGTTTCACTTGTGCAAACTTTAAATGCACAGACTAGTAAAGCCTAATTTGGTGAGAATCAACACAAACATATTTGAGAATTCCAGTGACTTTTTAAATCTCCCTACATTTTTCAGGTGCATACTCAACCTTGAATAAGCAATGGATATCTAGGTTATATTGTGATTCTTTAATGCTTTAAAGTAAATGTTGCTAGAAATTTTTAAACGAAAACCAATACTAAACCATTTGACATAAGAGCTAATATTCTAAAAAAGATTTAAGTTTTTTAGGAAAGGAAAAATTTTTTGTTCTTAAAATCATTGTACTCTATTTTTAATGCAGCTATCATAAATGATAAACAAACTTATTTCAATATTTTTACTTTCTTTCTATCTTACAGGTAGAGAAAGTATGGTGATCGTCAAAAAAATCGAACTCGAGATTTTGATGAATCTTGACGTTTCATGACTCCCTGAATCCGAAAAAGTGGTTTTTGAATTTCCGTATGTCTGTACCTCCAACTAGAGCCTAAACTATTTTACCGATTGAGCTGAAACTTGATATCTAGGGTTTTCATAGGGTTGCCCCGAGGGGTTTTTGGAATTGGATATCTACCCCTAAAATTAAGGGTAGTTTGTTGGAGGGAAAAAAGAGAAAAAGTCGATTTTCTCAAAATCGGCTCCAACGATTTTGATTAAATTTCATTTATAAACATTAATAATTATTCCAAACAAAATGGCTACCCTCAATATTTCAGCAAAATGGCTTTAAGGGCTCCGGTCTGACGCGTTAATTATCATTTTTTATAATAGCTCCGAAACTATTTGAGATATGAAATTAGTTAGCATTACAAATATGTATATATATTTATAATACAAATATTTTATCCGAAACTTATTATTATAAAATCAATAACTTTCAATCTATATGCAATTATATGAATTTTTTAACTTTTTGGACATTAAAGTTTAAGTATTGCGACCGTAAAAAAAAACTAACATGAAATGTTGATGGATATCGACGTCTCATGACCCCCACAACCCTAAAAAATAGTCTTTGCAATGCCGTCTGTCTGTGTGTCTATAAAAACTTAAAATTAAGGGTAGTTTACTGAAGGGCGAAAAGAGAAAAATTTTGTTTTCTCAAAATCTGCTCAAACGATTTTGATTAAAATTCGTATCTAGGCGTTGATTAAGATTATAAATAAACTGGCTATTTTCATTTTCCTATGAAAATGATTTTTAGGGTACATTACAGAAGCGTTAATTTCCGTATCTCCACAACTATTGGAGAAACTAAACAACTTATCATTGCAAAATTGTAGGACTATTAGAAATAAAAAACTTTTATTTGACATATATTTTTATAAAAGCAGCAGTTTCTGAGATATTTGCAAATATATTAATACAATTTTGTGAGCTTTAGTTGTAAACATATACTACTTAAGTCTTAACGCAATAATTCTCCAATGCCATAGAGTAATTAAATATAAGTATCTAAAAAAGTATGTTATTTTTCCTTAAATCTCTTAGGAGAAATGTTTGCATAGCAATGATCTATCTCCATTTTAGACTCAATAGTCAATATTTACATTTTTTATTGGTCAAAATGTATAAATGAATAATTAAATATCAATGCGATGACTTGAAGATCTGCAACACCTTATAAAATGTTAAAATTTTAACCAGAAATCGAAATTTTAATACGAAGTGTTGACCCTTGTGGAAGACATTAAACTGTTTGAAATGCTCTTAGGTGGACAAAGATGCGCCTCTTTTCTCATTGATTCTATATCATTGTATATTATTTTATGCGTGTTCTTATGTGGAGTGGTGATGATACAATGTACATTATTCCGTTCAGAAATCTTACGAGTTTATAGAAAAAGAGAGAAAGTCTGTGCGGTGCGCCGTACCATTTATTTTAAAGGGCAGTGATTCTATTTCAATATTTTTTTAAAGGGCAGTGATTTTATTTCACATTTATCTTTTAAATATGACAATGTTTCATCTGGGTAAAATCAAGAAATTTAAATTGAATTAACTCCATATAAAATTATGTTAATTAAATGGTGTTAGAAACTTGGTCAAAGATAATACAAAATCATCATATTGGGAAATAGGGAAATAAATGACTGAACAAACTTGTGCTTACCTGTATTTGTGGGCACACAGATATAGGCACAGTTCTAGTCTTCCTAATTGGTCGGTGATGGAGAGGTAAGGGTGTACATCCCAGCAAAGTGTATGAAGATAGTTTTTCCTAAAGGGTTATCTAATCTTCCTCCATACAAATGTGAACACAATTCCTTTATACTATATCTCCCTTATCCTTATGTCACTATAGGTTATAACGTGTGTTCGAACAGGGTGAAAAGAATTTCTTAGTTGCGAAAAGAAAAATAGTTTTTATTTAATTCAAATGAGGTATTATTTTTAAAGTAAATATTTTTAATATCAACAGCTTCTCTTTTTTAATGTAATGCAGATTAAACCTTTACTTTAGTACAGTTGACTTTGGTGCTCTTAGGGTAAAGTGCTTGCCTCAGGACCCAATGCTCATGGGTTCAAACCCAGATGGGATCAACAGATTCTTCTTGAGCAATAAAAACATGTTGCATAATTTCCTTCAGACGGTAAGTAAAGCCGTCGGTCTCATGTCAATTGTGGCATGTAGAAGAACTCTGGAAGGTATGTGAAAATATCTTTACCAGCAAAATTGGTAGGCCCTTTCACTCTCGCTCATAGAAATTCTTGTTTGCTTATATATTCAGTCAATTCAGAAAGTGCACTTTGAATACCTCAAATAAATAAAACAAAATACTTTAGAACAATTCTTTGTCCAAACAAAGTCCACTTTGTATTTTTGTTACATAAGAATAGTTTCATAAGTATGATGTAGATATTATTTTGAATAAGATGTGTATGATGATTTGATGAGAATATGCATTATATAAGTTTTAATCCATTAGGCCAATATTTACTTTTTTAATGCATAGTAAGAAAAGGTATAACCTACAAGTTATAGTATGGTGATAACTTTTTTAACTGGTATTATAACAAATAATTCAAGACTATATTTTATTTACTACTTAGATTTTCTTAATATCCCTCAAAGTAATGCAGTTTACAAAGTTCATGAAGGTATAGTTTATAAGTTTAGAGAAAATGCACTTTCATTTTCATGGAGGCAGAATTGGAAATAATACACGGGAAAAAAAAACCTCAATATAACTGACCTGTCAGCAGCAAACTAGATTATAAAAAAGTTACTCCTATGCCCATGTGCCCACCAGAACCGGTGATATTACTATATTGTTAATGATTTTAACATTCCCAAATTTGGATTACTTCTGAAATCTAACTGTCAAAATTTGAAGAAATGTTTATGGATGTCAATAGACATTAACTGATCAAAAGGAACTTCCACTAGCATACATTTTAAATAACTAAAAACAAATCGAAGTAATAAATATCAATATATGTTTAGGATTAATAGAGTAACACAAGATAGGTTGTTGAAGGTAAACTCAGTAAGTCTCTAGTTATGATATTGTTACTTTTATTAAACATGCGTGCTTTTAGTGCAAAGCTATTTTCCATTATTTGCTGTAAAGGCATGTGGAATTAAGATAAAGTTGCACTTACACAACAACTTGACTGATTAGCTGGATTCGTTGCCTGTGGCAACTAGAGACTGGATGTTAGTCACCATGTTCTTTTGATATGATTTCACTTCCTTCGACTCCAGATGTGCTGATCATTTTTGAGATCATGAAAAATGTTTGTATGAAGTAACATTTTAAGAGCAGAAATTTTAAATTCTAGAATATTTAAAAAATTAATTGTTCATATTACTAAAATGTATATAAAAAGTGTTGTTTCTTTTTAAAAAAAACTATAAAACCAAAGAGGCAAAACAAACATAAATTTAAGAAATTTAACTAGCATTTAAAATAAGTTACCAAAATATAAACAAATCTGAAAAGTAATACATATGTTGTGACATAGAAATTGACTTATTTAGTATAATTGCTTGAAAAATAAAACAATAAACATTAGATGCATGGTAAGATCTTTAAATGAAAAAAGAGTTAATCAAGGCTACTTACTTGTAGAAATAATCATTAATAAAAAGGGAGAGGAAGGGCATAAAATATTTCTACAAAATGTATTTTAATTATATCAAAATAATATAGATTTGACTACGAAATATATAGCTGAGAACACAATAAGTTTTGTAAATCTTTTTCTAGCAGAATGACTAGTATAAATCCCTTTAACTAAGTTTTGTCCACTGCTCAGACAAAGAGTTATTTGGCTATATTCTATTTAGAAATTCCTGTTTAGGTAATGTCACAATTCACATCACAGTTATTACCATGTTTAGATTAACCTTGGTTATTGTTGAATATTTAAGTGTGTTTAACCTGTCTCTGTTACTCAGCGACTCCAGGTGAAGTCGTAGCTCTTCTTCCCCATCCCGTAATAGCTTCTCGGCTTCTTTGCGGCCTATCTCTTCATACTCTCGGTAGCCTTCAGGACTCCTACTCTTGGAAGGAACTGACCTACGTAAAGAGCGGCGTGACCACCTCCTGCGGATGGGGGAGCCAACAAGCTCACCATGGATTGCTAAGCCTGAAAGATTCTCTGTGGAGCGGCTGGCTAAGATATGACGGACGTCAACCGGACTCAAGATGCGTGGGGAGCTCCATGGGGAACACTGCATAAGATTAGTAGTTCCAGCAATAGTTATGATAAACATGTTCAATAGTTATCATTATAAATTTTACCATCCTACAATTAATGTATTTTTAATTTTAATTCAAGATTTTTAGTAAATGTGTATTTATTTATAAATTATATATTTGATTTGTGTCATCAGTGTTAAGAATGAGCACAAAAATCTTAGTCATGAACCTGTAGTGCATTTAAATACAAAATTACTTAACAAAAATAGTTAAAGTCTTCAATAGGTTGATAAATGTAAATGATGTAGATAGTCACTCTCATAAAAATATGCTAATATAGCTCCAATGATATTAGTGAATGAGACCATCCTTAATACATACTAAGATAGTTTAATGAGAAGGGAAAATAGAAGCTCATATCTAAGTTAATATGACTTTACTGAACAAAGACAAATAATGATTTATAGATTATTGAATTAACATATCACCTGTAAGCTTCTCGGTCCAGGCAAAGGACTGTGACGTGGAGAGATTCCTTGTATAGCAAGCATTGTATCTGTAAACATTCGAGCTCTCAGATTCAACTCTCGAATTCTTTCTTGAACTGACAATGGTCGTAGGATGACTTTACCAGAACCAGTCATATCAAGATTTCCCAGTAGTACATCAGTTTGTGTTGTTTGAGAAAGCCGGCGAAAATAGAGGCGATGCTCATCGGGATAACCTTATCACAAAAACATTCAATATTTTTTAAAGAAACTATGAAACTAAAATGATCTAGTGTAGTGAAGGTTTAAAATATTTTTTTATAAATATAAATTAAAAGTTTGATAAACTACCTCATATATTCAATAGTGAAATGACCAGCATCGGTGGTCGCATGGTCTAACGTGTAACTCTTGCATTAGATTGAATAGTCAGTGACCGAAAGATTGGGGTTAAAATTCTGGTCAGGTGTACAGAAGATATTTAAAAAGTTGAAGGTAATCTACTCCAAATTTTTACTTAGAATTTCTCATAAAATGATTGTTTTTAAAAATTTAAATAAAAACTTACTTTTCTACTAATTTCAAAAAATTATATATAGGTCTTAAACTTATTTTTACTAATTTAAGAGTCACCAAAATAATATCTTGACCGAAAGGTTGGTTCACTACAAGTTATTAAAAATCCTTAATTTTAGAATTCATATAAGTAAGCTAAGAATACACATTCATTGAACAGCTAATATTTTTCATGTTCATGGATTATTTCATATGTAATGACCCAGAAATATCATTGTTTAGCTGACCAAATTTAAAAAACTTGTTCACACCCATGTTTCCAAAAAGTCCAGTATATAAATATATCTTTTCAAATAAGGCTGACGCTAAATTTGATGAATTTTGATGCTCACAGAAACATAAATAACTTTTGAACTAAAAGATAAAGAGACTTGGGATGGAAACCTTTTTAACAATCTTATATTTTGACTAATTTTATGCATTTGTGAGTTTTGTACATATAGAGTTTGATAGGCTGAAATTTATTCTTAAATTCATGATTGGTTTTGTTTACGAATGCAGTTTTTAAGACTTTTAAAATGTATGAAGGTGATAATTCTAAATCTTAAAATTTTAATAATGTTTACCCTCCCCTCCCTAAGTCATAGTAGTAAACATTTGAAATATATGACTTGTAATACTTTATTGCTGTAGAGTGATAATTAACTCTCTAAAGTTTGCTAAATGATTTATAAAGCATTTATAGATTTTTTGTCAAATTTATAACATTTCTCATTAA
Organism: Timema genevievae; assembly: GCA_902155825.1. NCBI lineage: Eukaryota > Metazoa > Arthropoda > Insecta > Phasmatodea > Timematidae > Timema > Timema genevievae. The sequence goes on from CABFWO010003441.1 coordinate 47,963, forward strand.
TAAACCTCATAATCAAACTTTATGTCATGCATATTAATTCAAGAAATGTTAAATAGAGCCAGGTGAAGTGGATTTCCTGGAAATTTGTTAATATGAACATACTGTAGTTTAAGAAAGTTTGTGTAATTTGCATAGAGGGTTACAACCTTTATTTTTAATATGGAAATTTGTTAATATGAATATAACGTAGTTTAAGAAAATTTGTGTTATTTGCATGGAGGGTTACAACCTTTATTTTTAATAAAGTTTCTTTATTTTTCTAATTATTGACAGGCAAGCACTTTCCAATTATTGTTTTTTCTCAGAGGCCAGAATTCAAAGAGTCGCCAGTTTAACTAGTTTTCTCACTCAGCAACCACCTTGATAATATAAAGTATATGTCCCCGACAAACCCAATAAATTAGCTTTAAGGTAAGATTTTGTGCCCACCATTGTGATGTGTGTGTTTAACTGTTGTTTGTTGATATACTTTATAACAAACCTGTAGCTCTAATTACTAAATGTATAACAAACTATCCGACAGGAAGAACTTGTTTTTAATCGATATAAATGTCATGCTTTTATCAAAACAATTAAAGAATTGTATAACACCACCCCTGCCCAACTTTGTAATCAATTAAACCTTCATACATTTACAAGAATTAACTTTTGAGCAAAATAATTAAATTAACATAAGGCAATGATTTAGTTATTATATCAGCAATTTGTTCATTTGTTCCTACATACATTATTTTCACCTTTCCTAAAGATACCAGACCTTTAACAAAGTGATGTATAACATACAAATATGTAGTCCTTTTAATTTTGGAGGTTTGAGCCATTTTAATAGTGGAATGATTGTCCTCGTAAAAAATTATGGGCTTAACGAGTTCACAAAATTTTCTTAACAAAGTCTTCAAAGCTATGATCTCGGTTAAACAATATGAAGGTGCATACAATTCCAATTCACAACTACTTGGAGCGAAAATAGGTTGTTTTTAGAGCTCCAAAAAATAATTTAATTTAACAGTAAAGCCCAGTACACTTTACCTATCACTTGTATCAGAGACGAAATCAGAATTGACTTAAGTACAAAGTCTAAAATCTGTATTGTGATTTTACAAAATTCAAACCTGTATTCTCCGTGTGTTTAAAATATTGCAAGACTTTTTCAAATGTTTCCAGTTAGTCAAATTAAAATAATTTTGGAATCTACCAAAGTATAATATTCAAAAACATAAATCAGGTCTCGATCCCAACATCAAATTCATGAAACTCTCTATAAGTTCTTTATAAGGAAGCTTATACTCAGAATTTTTTTCCCGTTTCACCTAATATATTATTATTATTATTAGCACCGCATTTTACTACCCGTTCGGGTTATACGCACTTACGCTAATGTGTAATGGTAGGGTGATTGTGAGATGAAATGGAGGACCTACAGTTTAACGTGGAATCCGAACCACGGTGGAGGCCTGGCATTCCTCACATTCACAAGTTGTGATTAATACACGTCTTGTCAGAGGTGAAGGAAGGGTTTGGCAATCAGATAAATCTGTGCCGGGACCGAGGATTGAACCCTGGACCCTCAGCACAGAAGTCTGACACCTTACCCCTAGGCCACCAGGTCACCCTTTCACCTAATATAGTTTAGGTTACAAAGGAATTTTACTTATTCTAGATTTAATCATACTAGAATTTCTTAATATCGTTTGAATCAAAATTTGTTGACCAACCATAATATTATCATTGTCACACTTAATAATACCCAAACATAAAAACTGAAAATTTTTGTCAGAACTTTATTCTCTCATTTACAGCTTAAATATCAAATATGATTTAATAAAATCCGAATTAATTTTAGACGGTGATACAAGAAATAGCTCATCAACCCAAATTAAAATGTACGTTGACCCATTATTAAATAAGGATCTACTTTAGTTATATTAAATTTTCTTTGATTAATTCTATTTTAATATACTCATTCCAGCACTTGGATATTTGCCTTTACACATACAGGCGATTCAAAAGTTGTGCAATCCTGTTTTTCCAAGAATATTTCTTGCAGAAGAACATGGGAAATGAACGTGTTGTTTATATGTATGGGTGTAATGTTGGCCGGGTGTTATGCAGGCCATGAAACCTTTTGACATACGCTAAGTCTAGCCAGTTGAGTTATAGCATTTGAAAGTGTAAGATGAGTTTTTCACGAGCAGAGCGAGTATTCATTTTAGAAAATTATTTTATGGTCAATTCGTACATGGAATGCCAACAACCATTTGTGCGTAATTTTCCAGAATCACACATGCCAAATAAATCAACAATATGCCAAATTGTTCAATGTTCTTGTGAAACATGCAGCATGAGTGACAAGAAGCGTTCTAGATGGCCTTCAAGTTTGCATGATCAAAATTTGAATGAAGTTAGGCTATGCTTAGAACGGTCACCCAGGAAGTCCCTAAGAAGATTATCACAACAGGCTGGGTTGAGCTATGGAACAAAGCAGAGGTGTACATTGCGGTTGAAACTTGTGTCTTAAAAAATTCACACAATTCAAGAACTCAAGAAACCAGAGAAAGGAAAAAGATTCCGATACTGTGAGTGGTTCTGAGAACTTGTGAGGGATGGTGTCGGCAACTTGGGCAACATTTTATTTACATATGAGACATGGCTTCATTTAAGTGGTTAGGTAAACAGTCAGAACAGTAGGTTTTGGAGCATTGAAAATCAACAAGTTTTCCATGAGGTGCCTTTACACAGTCAGAAGATTGGAGTGTGGTGTGCAATTTCACGTCGCAGGGTGGTGGGTCCTCTTTTCTTTAGAGAAACTGTTAATGCTGAACGTTACCAGGAATTTGTTATGCAGTTTATTGCATTACTTGAGGGAACAGAACGTGATTGCTGTTTCAGCAAGATGGAGCCACTTCACACACAGCCAATTCCACCATGACAATGCTGGCTGAGTTTTTTGGTGATCGTGTGATTTCTGGCCACCTCGTTCCCCAGACAAAACGCCACCTGATTTTTTTCTGTGCGGATACTTAAAACAGACAGTGTATACAAACAACCCTCGAACCTTGGCTGAACTTCAAACCAACATTAAGAGGTGCATTGCAACCATACCCCAGGCAATGATTTGTCTTGTGTCTATAAATATGGTTAAACGAGTGACATTTGTGTTCCAGACAAGGAGGATCACACTTTCAACATCTTCTGTGATTTCCTTATGGTTTACTGTTTGGTTTACATTAGATGTATATATTATATGGCACAAAGTATAAGTTTTTTCTTTGGGTTGAGTGACTTTTGGATCACCATGAGACCTTATTTAATTCAGACACTTTCACCTTCCAGTAGCTTTATAAACACTGGCACTTTAAGAGGGCTCTTCAAGAAAGCAGACTTGACATCAAAATTCTGCAGATGTAGATTCCTCTTGACTGCAATGGACAATAAGACTCTTGGCGTCACCATCTGAGCAACTATATAAAATGATCGTCCAGCCTCATGCCTTTTTATGAGCAACGCAATTTGCCATCTTCTCATAAGTAGCTTGAAGAGCCTCCATGATGTTATTTGCTGTCTTTTCCCCCATAATCATCATCAAGAGATTGTCAGCAATGCCTCGATTCACCATGATGTTACATGCTTTAACAGCATCATTCTTAAATTTCTACAATGCATACCTTTCTTCAGGTGGTTCATCAGTGAAAACATTTAAGGCATCATTATTTTCTAAAAGCAATCGCATCCTGAGCTCCCAATTCAAGAAACCAGTTCCATCAAAAGGTTTGATACAGGACTGTGAACAACCGGATGTCGCCATGATGCTGTCTCACACAAACCATTCCCATATCAAATAACTTTATACTGACACAATAACAGTTTTTACTCACAATCCAAAGTTTATTCTGGGCCTATAGCCTAGGTCATGAACACAGGGATCCATACATAAGACAACCTATTAAAGATAAAAAGTAAAATTGTATCTAACACAAACTTTACATAAGTTAATATGGCAACAAACTATTAATTACTGGAAAAAAAGGCAATGACCTATAAAACAGTGTTGCCTAAGAAAAACATAAAATAGAATCAAAATATGTATAAACTTATGCAATGTAACTATTACTTCCATTTTTTCCAAAGCTGCATTTGTTGGATGCAATCTTACAAGTAAGGTCGCATGCAGAGGGTGGTAATAAATGACAATGCCTCTGAATGGAGCCCTGTAGACAAAGGCGTATGGCATGGGCCTATTCTGGGACCACTATTATTCTCCCTATTTATTAATGACCTACCTTCTTCTCAGTCTTATTGAAAGTATCACCTATATGTAGATGATCTACAAGTATATTTGTCTGACAGTAATATCAACTTATTTTCAATTGTTGATAAAATAAATGTGGATTTGAAATCCATTCATGAATGGTCAGTTAATAACAGTATTTTGATTAACCCCATTAATTACAGTCAATGATTGTCGGGTCGCATAGACTCTTGTCTAATATAAATCGCTCTTTTACTCCAAATATATTGTTAAATGATACTATAGTACCTCTAACTTTGCATGCAAGGAATTTAAGCGTAATAATGAACAAAAATTTGACTTGGGTGGACCATGTGACCAACATTTGCAAAAAAAAAAAAGCTACACTGCTATACACACTCTCAAAAGACTTAAACATTTCTTACCACCTGAACTTAAAGCTTTGCTTGTACAAAGTTTGATACTGCCTCATTTTGACTACTGTGACAGTGTATACAATGACCTAACAGAGGAACTATCTAATCGACTCCAACCCTTACAAAACCAATATGTCAGTTTCATTTACAATCTAAAATACTTAACCACATAGCACCATACTTCAAAAAACTGGGATGAATAAGACTAAAAGAAAGACGCTCATTTCACTCTCTTACTTTAGCTTTCAAAATTCTTAACATGTCATCCCTGGAGTATCTCTCATCACGTTTTCAGTTCATGAAAAACCAACATTGGCTTAATACACATGCTAGCAACTCTTCAGTTCTCTGTATACCCTTACACAAATCCCGGTCCTACTCTCAGTCTTACAGTATAGCGACATCTCGGGCATGGAATGAGCTACCTACCAACAGTAGGCATTTGACTACACTAAACTACACTAACTTATTTCAAAAAAACTCTAGTCACTCATTAAAATAAGAACTTAACTTCTAGCTTTTGGTCTTGAGTAGCTGAGAGGCTAAACTGGATAAATGTGTATGTCTATGTCTAAAATTAATTGTTTGTAGTGAATTTCACTCTGATATAAATTTTGTAGTATGAATGATTTATTAATTTAGGGAATAATGTTGTTTGAATGAGATAAGATTTTTAATTATTTATCATGTAATAATGTTTGTGAATGTGGTTGGTTTAAAATGTATTTTCTAATTGTTTAGTTTTTAAGATCTATTTTATTTAGCTATCCCTTTTAAATTTAAAATACTCCTTAATTATATTTTTTTTAAACTGGTTGAGTGTAAGACAAGGTGTAACACCTTCAGTTCACCAGCATAAATAAAGACAGATAAAAAAATGTACAAATATAGGTCAATCAGTGGCATTGTGTCAGGGCAAGCAAGGCAAGCACTGCATGCCTTTGCTTGAAGATTTATAGATATTTTATTTTATTTTATTTTATGTTTGCAAAAATATTCCTTTGGTAATCATTTAAATTTAATTAAAGCATCAGTGTGTTTGAAAAAAATCTTCCCTAACATGACAGCGACCGTAAAGTCCATGCAAGATGTGCACTTACTAGTCCATTGTTTGGTAGTTGAAAGTCTATATTTTTCCGGTTTTAATACCATAGCTCTAGCTAGTGCAGCTCTTATTTGTGAAGTCATAGATTTAGGAGGCGTGCAAAGGCGAACAGCTGTGGGTCTCAGCTAGGAATGAAAGCAACAAAGTTACAACTAGTCAACAACAAAAGTCAATGACAAAAGTATAAGTTTAAGGGTGTGGGAATATGATTTAAGGGGGTTTTGTGTGGCAGGGGAAATAATGAAAAGTTAGAAGTTGTGATGTCAGCACAAGCTGCTGAAATTTTACGTTTCATATTTATATAACAACATATGAGTGGAGTGAGTGGCTATAGTAATAAGTGCAAGTGTGTTATTTGTAGTATAAAACACATACATCTTTTGCCAGAAGAAGTTTTGAAGAACACTTAGAAATAGTGAGTATTGGAAGATCCATTTCCAAGGTAAATATAACATTAAGAAAAAAGGATGGTGTTACTAGGCATTTATATATATCAATATATATATATCAATGACAAGCTATATATATAAATGCATTTAATATCTGAAAATGATCTAATACACCAAATATATGCTGCAGCTGGCAATATATGTGTATATTTAAAAAAAAAGTATTACTTATATGTATATGCATTTAACATAATTAATTAACACTCAATATAATTGAGTTGGTTTACATTTAAATTTAATATTTTAATGTTTTTATGTATATTTAATTTTAAAATTGTCAACTTTAGGAGTGCCAGAACTGGAGTGGGAGACACAGGAGGAATTCCCCCCTCTCCCCACATGTAAAATAAAGAGGGGCAAGATATGTTCTCACCCCACCCCCGCATCCTCTTCGACATGCACTGTAAAGAATATATTGTGCCTTATTTAAATCACACAAAAGAATGACACCGAAAGCCAAAATTATCATTTAAAAAAATCTCCAAATAACTTCTTGAAGGCTTTTAAGCTTGAGGAGCAAAGACCCCCAAACTTCGCTTCCTAGCTTGTTTAAGAAATTTGGTTACAAGACGCTACTGACTTCAGTCATAATGTCTTGCTTTTATTAAAAAGCATTAAAGGAATATTTTATAACAACAGTTTTCCAGCCCCGCAAGATAGGAAAAGAACATAAGCATAGGTAATTCAAATATTATTTTAAAAAAACAATCAACTCACAATTATTTAGCCAATTGTGATGAAGTGTAAGCTCTCTTTAACCAAATTATTACGGTTATAAACAAATGTTATTATTGATTCACCGTAAGCTGAGACTTGATGTAAACAATGCCACTTGGAAGTCTAAGCTCAGATTTGCTGGTGAACGGACTTCAATGGTATCCTTTCACTAAATAATTCCTCCTTTGTCTTGTATTAAACTAGTTTTAAAATAACATTAGAAAATTATTATAGCTAAGATTATCCCTTCATTTGATTTAGAAATCATATTTAAGCTTTGCAAGTGCTATTCAAATATCAACAAACTCCTTACTCGACATTGAGGGACCCCATGGTATAGTCCTTATCACAATGTTAAGTCAAATCAGCAATGGTCAGTGACAGTTTATCTCGGCAGTGTTGAGTGCCGGTTGTGTTTAGTGTGTTCTGTCTATTTATGGCGTTTGCTGAGTCTGGCCTGTGTTTAGCCTTAATTTAATATTACTATTCACTATATACTATTATTTACTGACTAAGAGTAATCATAGACTTATCTTTTCAGAAATTTAAGTGGTAGCATACTTCAGGCTTAACAACAGGTAGGAAAAAGATAGATAAGTATAAAGTTAAGAAATAAAAAGCAGAATATCGTTAAAATAAAAAAGCACAATGAAAGTAAAAATGAAGGAATGAGAAGATCGCGAGAAGCTATCAAAAATGATCCTAGAGGATATGAGAAAGTTAAAAGAAAAGAAATAGATAGGCCTACATTTATTTTAGAAGGAAAAGGCAAGAAAAGTTAAAGGAATAAAGGAAAGGAATGAATGTAAGCAAAGGGTTACAAAGAAAAACTGAAGACAACTAAGTAAATAATCATATGATTCTAACAAGAGGAGACAAAATCAAGAAAATTTATTACAGGATGATACACCTTTAAGTCCTGTTTCGGACCAAGCAGGGTGGAGTGACATTTCACAGTCAATTAGAAATGCTAATAGGATGAAGAAAAGTTAAATAAATATTTCTCACCTAGCAAGGAACATAAAAAATGTTGGAAGAGAAACTCAAAAAGGTATAAAATAAAGCGAGCAAATATGGGAAGAGGCTTGAAAGATTTGTAAAAAACTCTAGAAGTAATTCCAAGGGTAAAAGGAGACCATATACTAAAGGGATAAGTTGTTACTCTCCAAGTAATAACAAAATTGCTATTAAGTATGCTATGTTTATTCAAAACTTTAAAAAACAAAAGATTTTACAAGAGAAAATAAGGTTTGTGGAAAGTGTTTCTGGGAAGATATTAAAGAAATAAAGATACATTAAATATCTCAAATTATTATTTTATAGAATAATGTTGAGCCCAAAAGGAAGCTTGCATAAAAGGAATGCTATAAAAGTAATTGAAAACACTAAGATAATTATTTCAATATTTTCGTAAAGGTATGAATGTAGTCGCTTTTGTGCTGTTAAAAATCAGACCAATACTTTTAAAATATGCAAAAAAAAGTGGTAGGCCTATCTTAATAACACTCTTGAAATTATTCACAAGAGATTTCTGTATTCCCAACCTCAACTAAAACATCAGTTACATTACTTTAATCAAAGTGCAGACTTTTTGGATTCTGACACCAAACACTAGAAACAGATACACTTGCCTTTGCTCAATTCATGCAAACACATGTTTGTTTCCAAATTATACATAAAAAATATCATAAAAGGCATTTTTAAACATTTGTGTTGTGAAGGTGATCAGTTTGAAGAGAAAGTTGCTTTGAAAGGTCGTGTATCAAATGTAAAAATAAAGTTTTAAAAAGTTCATTTTGAAAGCAATGAAATTATAATGTAAGCCTACCAAGTGGGTTAGAAAGCGTTAAAGTGTGATTAAAGGAAATTAAATATTATGGCAAAAAATTTAGAAGAAGAAGAAGAATGCACAAAAGAAGTACATCTAGGCCTATCTGTCATAAACAAGTCTTTAAATATATTTTTGGTTCATGTTAAAGACATTATTCATTAATATCATGCTTCAAAAAGAATAACAAATCTTGGCGAAAGTGAAATACTGTCTCACTTAGCTTTTTCGGAAAACTACAATTGCAAATATTCACAAGAAATAGAGTCGGCCCACTTTGGTGCATCAAAGCCTCAAAATAATAGTGACTATGAAATGAACTTCTATGCCAAGCCAAAGAAAGTGACTAGCATATGTTTTAATGTTGTGTGGCAAGAAGAAAATCAAGCATTATGTAGCAATAGTGAAATCAATTGATAACATGGATAAGTAAACAAGTCAAATATATGAAAATCTTCTATTGGTAAATTATATGTATTTCTCAAAAAATATTATATTTCACTGGTGGATGGTAGTGACAGAGTATTTTGAATAACTCGACAATGACAAGGTAGGCCTACAGCTTTAGTGAAGATTTATTAAAGTTTGAAATTATTTTTAGACTAAAGACAAAGTGCCTTACGAAATTGAGCATTATTTTTGCCCCTGTGTTGCTTTAAGCAATCATTTTAGACTAAAGACAAAATGCCTTAAGAAATGGAGCATTAATTTGGTTTGTGTGTTTGTGCATAGTATACATGCAATAAAACATTAAATTTATAATAATGTAACACAGAAAAAAAAAAGGATCTCGACCCTGGCTGGTACTCTCCCTAACTATCTAATCAAAATATTTTGATTACTTTCTTGTCTAATATAATAGGATTTTTTTTAAATATGTAGGCTACTTAAAAGGAAGCGTAAACGATTTCCACCAAATACTATTATTTAGTTTGAAATATAAAAATGTTAAATGCGCAATGTGTTGTGTACCGTCCTCCTTTTACTTATTGGCCTAGGCCTGTGAGTTTGACGTTAATTGTTTTAAGAGGTTATGAGCTAACTAAAAACGGATGTGTTGAAGCTTTAAATGCAGGTCAAAAGTAAATTGACGATGGTCGACGTAGATTTCTTACCTTCTCCTTCCCGTCGACCCAGTCTGCGGCAAAACGCTGTCCGAACCACAGAATAGCCTACATATGCAAACCCAGCAAATATTGCAGAACATAATGCTACCTTATTAACAGTTTTGTCACCTGATGAGGATGCCATTTTAACCTCTTAATAACAGTACCTACACCTAATTTTTAAACCTAATTATTTTACAACCAATATTTATACATTAGGGATATTTGTTCACTATTTTTTAATCTTTAAACTACAAATTGAACTAAAAAGTAGTTTTCACATAATAATATGATAGCAGACAGACGACTCTGCCATAGATCAATTTAACACGGAATTATCGTTCTGTCGGGGTTAGAATGATGGTAAGGTGTTTTACTTCTGCGTAGGTGCTGCATTCTTTATTCTTTTGGTATCTTAATGACACTGTTTCGATGGCTCAATAGGTATTTTTCTGTGTAGTAGTATTACTAGTACTATATTTTATTATATAGCTTTATTTTACTACTACAATCTAAACTGGCTTATTCGAAGATGAAGAGACCACTAGAAAAATTCGAATTAGATAAGTTTGTATTTGGGCTGGAAACATAACTTCAAACATCGGTAAAATATAATAAGTTTTTCCATAACAATATGTACAGTAGAGAATACTATATTTACAAATTTCTTTAAAAACCTAGAATTCTTAGATTTTTTTTGAAGTAAATACTCTGAGTTGGAATAAACTCTTCTAGTTTATTAAGCACCTGGAAAAAAGAGGGACTTACATTATGTTGTCCCTCAACAAACAATCTCAACTCTTTGGTGTGGTTCATGGTATGTGTAGATGTTGGGATCAGTTTCTTTGGAAATTCCTTGTGTTCCCCTTCTCCAAATGAAGATGAACTGTCATTTATACTGTTAATAACATCTGCCAAAATTTCTGCATTTCTAACACCGCAAACTGCGAAGTTCTCATCCAAGTTCACAAAATCTTCATAAGGAAGGAACACAAAACGTTAGGGCCCCTGCACGCAGAGAACCATTTATTCGAGCAGCAACAGTCGAGTAGTAAACGTGATTCCTACGTGAGACTTCAGACTGTGTTTCAAATTCATTAGTGGCAATTTTACTTCGAACTAAACAAAATAAGTTCGAATTAGATGGGATTTTTTAACATAGTTTTAATATAAGTTTCAATGGACAAAGAAAAAAGTTCGAATTATTCAAGTTTGACTTTATTATTTCTACTATATTATTTTAATTAGTTTTGTACATTGACTATAATATAAAGACTGTAAGTCTCATTATAAACCCTATTTATTGTTGGAATGATTATCTGAAAGGCCTTTTTTTCTGCCTGAGTTCTACTATTCAGTAGGGATTTAGTGGGTAAAAAGACCATTCAGGAAGTTAGTCATTCCTCCCATAAAAAGGTTATAATTAGCGTCCTGTCCAATAGAAAGCAATGTAAAAGGTTTGTAAAAAAGATAGTATAAACATAGAACGAGAAAAATTACCAGAGAAACAGAATGAAGAAGCAAATAGCGATAGGGACACGTGCCGAAATAGTAATATGCCTTAATTGCCCCAGCCTTCTCAGCCTCTTTCTTGCCAGTGCCATACATAAGCTTTTCTTTTGAGGAAGCCCTCCTCTAAGACTTTATAAAAAAATAGCTTGTCTTAAGAAAGGATGAGTCAGATGTTGAAAGCAAGCTAGAGTTTAGTACCCGTGATACTTTTGTTAAAGTTATAAAAGGTGGTGAGACCATTGACCAAATGTTCCTTCAAAGGCTCACTCAGACCAATATTTCGATGCTAAGATTTCATATTTCTGATAAAAAAAAAAGGTGAGGATAATTCTCTAAAATTTTAGCAGTTTATATTGTACACTCACAACTCCCAGATAACATGGTAATAGTTTGTAATTTAATGAAAAAGTACACATCCTATTCCGATATGAAGATTTTAGTCCTAGCTGGAGGCCTAATTGGCAGACACATTGTCGAGTGAGTTAAAGAGTCAAACCTTAATAACACTTGTCTCTAATTGTTGTCCTCATTTAAAAAAATTAAGATGTAAATAAAAATATTTAAATGAGAGTATCGTGGTTTTGTTTTAACTTTAACATTTGACGTTTCGTTTGTCTGTCCATCTGCCTGGATATTATTTTGTTCCGAGATAACTGTCAAATGTATGGACCAATTTTAGCAAAATTTGTCCGGGAGATTCTTTAAACCTAGGACAAAAGATTTATGTAAATAATTTTTCGATTTTATTATCTGTTTCAATATTATGACCACTCAAAATGTTAATTTAATAGCTCATCTCAATGGATTTGAATTTTAAATTATAAACATTCGATTGAGTATTTAGAATGTAATATTTATAAGTTTTGAAAATTTTTTGCGAGATGAACGTCTTAAACCACATGAACAACGGTTATTATCTTTGAATATAATGTATTATTGATTATAATACACTAATTTGTTTTCTTTCTAAAGCTGAATTCACACGTACGATGAAATTTGAAAGCAGTACAGTGAGTCCGTACCTCTTATGGTTCGGCCAGACCGACAAGCGTGCGAGCGCGTGATTAGCAGGTAGCTCTCGATATTTGTTGACGAGGAGGCTCCGAATCTTGGCTCAGTGAACTGAGGGTGGTTTTTGACAAGTAATTTATTGTTGTGGTTTTCTCATCCTCTCACCACGATAATGGTGATTCTTATTTGTAAAGGCCTACTTTAATAAGATTGAAGTATTTTAACATATCTAATCACAACTTGTGAATGTGAGGAATGCCAGGCCTCCACCGTGATTCGGATCCCACGTTAAACTGTAGGTCCTCCATTTCATCTCGCAATCACCCTACCATTACACATTAGCGTAAGTGNTGGTTTATAAATATATATATATATAGGTATGGCCAGTGGCGCAGGGACGGGGGGGTACGGGGGTAAATTTTACCCCCCATAAAAATTGAGGGGGTAAAAAGTATCGTTTTTACCCCCCAAAATATTTTAGTTAAACTTTTAGATAATGTAAAGATCTTGTTGATGCAAGATAAAAAGTTCACACTAAGGCAACATAACAAAAATAAAATATGCTTGTATCACACACTGTTTGAAATCTGATAGTGATACCAGATACATCAGCTACTGCAGAAAGAAGTTTTTCAATGCTTATACAAAAAAAAACTATCTTCACTGCACGATGAGGCAAATTCTCCACTTGACATAAATTAGGTGTTCTTTAATTATGGTTGTGATTTTTTTCGTTTTTCGTATAATAATAGGCCTCCTATGTTTTTTGTTTTCAAATTAATATATTATGTGTTCCTAAGATATGGTTCCTATCTGTAATTCTCTAGAAAATTGTTAACCTTTATGTTACTCAGATATATGTGTATATATATATATATAGTATTTTTTAGATATAGATCCTACCTGTTGTTCTTCATTTGTTTAATATTTATCCTATATAAAACTGATTAGTCTTTCTTTGTTTTGATTTTTGCCCATAATTATGTACATCATGTGTTCTTTAGATATAGCTTCTACTTGTTGTATTAATTCATAGTGCTAATTAGACAGGGGCGGCCCGAGGTAAATTTTGCGCCCGAGTGGGATTATCTTTGGGCGTCCCCTTATATAACTGGGATAATCAGGTGAAGAACATTCTAAACAGCTCCTAGGGCATTCCAAAGTCCAAAAAAGTTTGGGTGAGCACCACTTCAAAGAGATTCAAGGAAAAAAAATATGATGAGCACTTCTTAAAAATAGCTTTTATGGGCGTCCAATTTTGAAAAATCTGTCAAGTGTCCTCCAGAAGTATCCAAATTTCAAAATATTTCGGGGGGAGCACTATTCTAAATAGCTGTCAAAAGAGTGTGATTTTCAAAAATTCTCTAAACAAGGGACAATTCAAATAACTTCTAGGTCAGGGGCCGGCAAACTTATTTGGGAAATAGCCACAATTTTGCATTTTAGAAAATTTGTGACACTCAAAGAGCAACTCATATTTTTACTTAAATTATTGATAAGTGTTATTAAAACATACATTTGTTCTAGAATAAATCACTTTATGTAAGCTTAATCCTACACAAACATTCTTCATTAGAATTTTTATACTAGGTAGGTACGTACTTGATTTTATTTTTGGCTCTAGCTTTGAATTTTTGTGATAATAAACAAATTTTGATCAAGTTCATATTGAAGAATGTTTACTCACAGTAATATGTTGAACCAAAGATGGCCAAAAGTTCCATTGTGTAAATTTTTAACAGGCAATACAACTCTGGCAGACTGTTCCATGTGTCGAATATCACTTAATCCCGCTGTTGGAATCTGGATAATTCAGACCATTTATGTTGGGCAGATTATCGGCTTTGTCGTCTTTCAAGACTTTCTAGAAATGCATTGAGAGTCTTAAATTTGTTACTCTACAACACTTTTGGTATGAGATCCAACAACTGGAGCTCAAAATCAGCTTGGTTTACGATGCCAGCAAATTTTGAAAAATGAAGATTGTCTATTTCTGATTCCAATGGCTTTATTAAAAACGACAGAGTAACTTTATAATTTCTTAACTCCTCAAATCATTTTTTGAATGATTCACTCATTTGTTTGACTGCATCTGTGAAAAATTCGTAATAAATGGCACAGTTTGTGTCCTCTTGATATTTCTTCACTTGCGTGAAGTGAGTGAGGTTTTACCCTTACAAGTTCATGTGGAACCAAATAAGTTTTTGCTCGAAAGATATAACTTTTTCTAAAAGAGAAAATGCTATGTTTCCTTGCCCTCGTAGCTTCACATTTAATGTGTTTAAGTGTGCTGTCATATCTACCATAAAATAAAGTCTCTGAAGCCAAAGATCACCAGAAAGTTCGGGATAATGCAGGCCTTTATCGTTTATAAACGTTATTATTTCAGTAAAGCAGAATGAAAATCGATTATGCACCTCACCTCTTGAAAGCCAACGCAATTTACTATGCAGAAGAAGGTCAGAATATTGGCAATCTACTTCACGCAAAATTCTTAAAACTGCCGATGATTAAGTCCTTTAGCTATTATATTCTTGACAATCTTCTCAACTAAATCCATCAGTTTGAATGTTTCTTCAAGGAGAGTTTGGGCACATAAAGCCTCTTGATGGATGATGCAGTGAAAGGAAAAGACATTGTGGTCAATATACTTTCCAAACAAAATTACAAACCCTTTGTGTTTTCCTGTCATGATTGGCGCTCCATCAGTAGCAATGGATAGAATTTTATTTAAATATATATTATTATTTTTTAAACATCTTACTACTGCGTCTGTTATGTCTTCACCAGGGGTTTGACCTTTCAAAGGTATCAAAGCAATCAACTCTTCCCGAGGGCCTGTAGAAATAACGTATCTACCTAAAAAACACAGTTGTACTGTTTCATTTATGTCACAAGACTCGTCCAGTGCTATGGAAAAAATTGTTGCGCCTGAAGTTAGTATCTTTTGTTTGCCGGGAAATAACATTTTCAGCCATCTTTATGGTTCAATCCCACATGGTTTTGGCAGAAAGAGGTGTATCTTTGATTTTTCTTATGATTTCTTCTTTAATTTTTAAATCACGAAAAAATTCTTCAGACAACTTCATAAAGCATTCTTTCAAATATTCACCGACTGTGAAGGGTTTTACCCGCTGTACTATTTCACGCACTGCTACCAAACTCGCTGAAGTAACAACGTTTGATGAATTCATCCATTTCTTGAATATTGATGTTGATTGTTGCATTTTGGACTGAAGTGCCTGCACTGCTTTTGCTCTCGTATCACCCTCTGGATAGGTATCAGTAAATTATTTGTGCTTCGTTGTGAAATGTCTTTCAACGTTAAACGTTTTATTAATTGACATCTTTTCTTTGCAAATAAGACACGTCTGGAGTCCATCCGAATTCCACACAAACGCAAAATTTTGATTCAACTCTGGCCTAATTTCACGATGCTCGTCACTCAGTTTTCTTTGTTCGTTGTTCGTCTTTGTAGCCATTTTAAAGCTTAATCACTTGACTTGATTAACACCTAACCACAATCACAAAGCAACAACAACCAAACAAAACACAAACGCTACGCAGGTGATGTTCAAGACTATCACAAAGCAAAAACTCAACCGATTAACTCAGCCGCTGCACAGTGCTAGCGCACAAGTGGAAGGGTAGAGGATATGAGAACCAAACAAAATATTAACGCGACGCGTGCGCGCGATGTTTGACACTTTGTTAGTGGAATAAATAGAAAGAGTTGCATGGATTTTTTTTATTTACCAAATTGTGTATTTTTTTTTAAATTTACATTTATTTAATCTTGTAGAAAAGACCCGCAAAAACTGGTCACAGAGCCACATGCGGCACACGCAGGTTGCCAAGCCCTGTTCTAGGAATATCCAATTTTCTAATCTTAACTGGTGTATAGGCGGGTGGAGAGTCCAGGAAAAAACCTTTTTGGTTCTTACCCCTCTCCCCTGTATACGGTATACAAACTTTCAAATAAATAAGTAAAAAATACCAAAATCTCTAATAATCAGTAACGTTATTGTCTATAGAGTTGTTTCAGTAACAATTTAAAGTATATTGATTGTTTTTATTGTTTTTTATTCCGTAAGTAAACTGTCTACTATATTTGCGAGATTAATGTATAGCTATGTAAATGTGTACTAATTATTGCTTTCTAACCAATATTTGAAATAATTTGCCTGCATTTGGTACACTGATAAGCTGCTTAGGAAATTGATGTAATTTATAGGCTATTCTGCTGTAATAATAAAAAGTAAATTTGCCAGGAATGATATTAAAGAAATAAATGTTTGATTATGCTTGTAGCTTAAAAAGTTACGGATCTTATTAAAGTAGAAACAAATAAATCATACGTCGCAATCGCTCAACTTTCTCATTTAGTGTATTGGAACAACATTTTCAAAAAGAGATTATTGTTAAACTACCCTTAAGTAATTTTTCCTTTGAAAAACAAAAACATCCTCTTGTAATCGCAATAAACACTCTTCAAGTAGGCATATACAATCCAAACAAAATTGCTAAAACATTTTTAAATAATTAAAAAATTTGCGAAATCAGTTATTTGTAAGCTACCCTCAAATTATTTTAATTTATAAAAAGAAAAACATATTCTTTTTACTCATAAAAAACAAATCTGATATATACATTTTGAATTAAATCTCCAAGGTCATTTTCAATTTATTTTTAATTATTCTAACATTTGTCGTAAATAAACTACCTTTGTATTAGTTAATTTCAGAAAAATAAACATAAATTATTACTTATCATGTAAAATAGACTCCAAATACCAATATTTAACAAAGTCACTGTAGCTATTTAAAAAGAGAAATCCAAGTTTCAAAATCAGTGATAACTAAACTAATATTAATTTTCTTTTTAAGTAAAAGAAACACATAGAATTATATATTTTGTGAAAAGCATATCACATACCCAATTTGAGCCAAATCATTAAAGCCATTTAAAAATTATTAGAAAGAAAAATACGTCACCGGTAGATTAATTGACCCTTTCTCCAAAAAACCATTAAAAAGTTTTATTTTTCAGGTCAAACACTACCCGGATAAATATTTTAAACAAAATTGTAAATCCATTTCCTAAATAATTTGTTTTATCAAAAATCACTTATCAGTAAACTGCCGTTTAGCGAATTTTTACCCAAAATCGAAGTGTACAGTGTTATTTTGGAAGTAAAACAATCCCTATATATGAGTTTTAGACAAACTGGTTATAGGTAATTAAAAATAAATTAGTGTAGAAAAATCATTCATCAGTAAGCTACCCTTAACTTAAGGGCTAGGGTCAAAACAAAGAAAAAGGTATCCTGAGGTATAGCCAAATAATTTCTTAATACCAAGTTTGAACCAACTCAATCAAACTGTTTTAGATCTGTAGCTAGCTACAAATAGACAGCCAGACATGAGGACAAACAGAATTTTTAAAATCCACTTTTTTGAGTTTGGGGGCACATAAAACTTGAGGATTAATCATAATCTCAAGTTCGAAAATTTTCATTATAGTATACTTTATCTTCAAGAAAGATTGATCTTAGTGGTCTTGGGGTAAAATGCTCACCTCAGGATCCGATGTTCGTGGGTTAAAACACAGCTGGTTTCGATAGATTTTTTGGAGGGGGAAGTAAATCCGTCGATCCCATATCGATTGTGGCATGTAAAAGCTCCCTGGAAGGTAATTGAAAATACCTTTCCCGTCAAAATTGGTAAACTCTTTCACCCTCCCTCATAGAATTTCTCGTGCGCTGATACACCCAGTAGGCTCAGAGATTGCACGTTAAATTCCTCAAATAAATAAGTAAAAATATTCAGAAGAGAATGTAAAAATCCACAAAAACAAAGCAATCTAAATGTGTATGTACTTTCCTAATTCCTGCCCACTACGTAAATATGTAATAGAATTTGTTACACGTTAAAATGATATCCTTATTTTGTTCATAAGACACATGCTGTTTAACGAAATTTTTATGGTGCAAATTTCTATCCAACAACATATCGAACAGCAATTATAGTAATAACAAAGTGGAGATTGCAATGTTCACAACATTTTTTTAAACGAATTAAAGACGATATTAAAAACAAAGTGTACAAAATATTATACTAAATAAACATAATTTAACAAATCCCGCAAGATAAAAAATTATTTATAGCTTTTGGTTAGAAATACAGTAGCCCCATGGCTTCTTTGGTGCTGACTGACAGTTCACAGCTTACTTCTGACAGTCAACATTTAGGTATATACCTAAATTTTGACTGTCAGAAGTGACAACTGCTAAAGACATGTTTTTTGCAGATCATATGGTTCGGCGTAGGGATACATAATTTGGTCTGGTAGCTTTTCAAAGCCGTCAGAAGTCAGCTGTGAGCTGTCAGTCAGCACCACAAAAGATAAAACTGAGGTAAAGGTTTCTGAGAAATATGTTTTACATAATAAATACTTTTTTTTCAATATTCATATAATATAAGTTTATTGATGACTTTTTTATTTAAACTCTTTCGAAAAGAGCCTTTAAGATTAGATCAAGCTGTATGCCTGGGAAGTATTCTATGTATAAATATGCTGTTTATTCAAAGAAAATTTTATTTGATGGTAGTTAACTGATTTAAAAACTAGAAGTTTAGGCTTCAAAAATGTTTTTCAAATGTATATCAGAAAATGATTTCAGATCATATATAATAAAATGGTTAAATGAGGAAAATGTATTCAAACATTGTTTAACAATAGTCATTTTTTAAATACAAAAGTTCTCAACTATTCTGTATAAATGAATCTCTCCAAAAAAATTCATGGAAATGGTCACCTTTTAAATCTTATGGTTGATACTCTTTGAAGCCAGAGTTAAATGATAATAAATCTACAACTGACCACGATACACAAATTGATATCATTTTTAGTAATGTTGCTGTTCGCAATATTGTTGGACCAATATTGGTTGTGGATGTTTGTAAGAGGAAATTCTGGCTAAGCCAATGGTTGGCATTGGTGTTTTTGATACTAAAGGTTTTACAAAATTGATATTATGGACTAGGAATTTTATTTTATATTAAGACAAAAAATTAATTCTAGAATACACATATACAGTTATCTCTTAGAAATTTCAGATTATTTAATGGACACTGCTCTCTAGCAACAACAATCTTTTTAGAACTTTCAGATAAGTATGAAATAAAAACCGATATAACAAATTCGTTTTCCCAGAGATCAATTTAAAAATCATTTTAAAACTCCCTCAACCAAGGGGCCTCTCAACAATGTTGTGCAGGGGGTTGTGTAACGTCTACATTAATCAACATCTCGTGTTTTTTTTACCGTCTAAATACCTTATCTTTGGTGTTCAAGAAGTTAAAAAATACGTATATTTGCGAATAGCTTGAAAATGATTGGTTTTATACAAATATTTTTAAATAAAAATGTTTATTAGCTATAAATAGACGTACAGTACATATTTACACTGATAAGTACTTTCATATATCAAAGAGTTACGTAGATTAGATAAATATTAGAATTTACTCATCGGACCGGAATCCTTAAAGTCATTTTGATTAAAAATTGAGAGTAACCATTTTGTTTGTAATATTGATCAATGGCTAGAAATGAAATTTAATCAAAATCGTTAGAGCAAATTTTGATAAATCAAATTCTTTCTTTTTTTCGCGCTAAAAGAAACTACCCTTAATTTTAGTGTTTGATATACAATTCCAAAAACCCCTCCGGGCAACCCTATGAAAATCCTAGATACCATGTTTTAGCCCGAACAGTAACAAAGTTTTGGCTCTATTCCAAGCTAAAGACAGACAGACATACAGACAGACGGTAATACAAAAACAACTTTTTCCGATTCGGGGGGTCATGAAATGTCGAAATTCATCAAAATCTTGAGTTTGAATTTTTTTTTTGTCGTTGACAATACTTTCTCTACACGTAAGGCAGCGAGCAAGTAAAAAAAAAAGTGCGAGAAAACATAATGTTATAGTAAGAATTCATATTTTCAATTTTTAAACCTAACCGTGAGGCTGCGAATTTTAATAGTCCTACAAGCTCTGCCATTTCATTAAAATACAACAAAATTAAATCTCCAGTTCACATTAATGAGTTAGCTTCAATTAGTGAAAATAATGCTCTTTTTTACTTCTAGCGATAATTTCACGAATTCCTTACATCAAGAAACACTAATAATTACATTTCTACACAAATCAGAAACATTTTAATATTTAATTCAGAGAGACATTCTGTGCATAGTTAAGTCTTTTATTTAGTAGAGAGTGTGAGCCAATGACAAAAAAAAAATCTACTTACATCTATAAAATAAAGGGAACAAGTACGTCAATACACATACAGGCCAGATGCTTTTTTCGGCACTTTAGTTAGAAGGGAGGCTACGCTTAACACCGCTATCCTTCGAACAATAAGTACTCCTCCTGTAGTGCTGTCTCTCTCTTGAAATAATGCCTTTCTTCTTCTTAGTTCTGTCTCTCTCTCTTCACAGGATGCCGTCCTTCCTTTTTGACCTTTTATATTTTTCTCCCGGAGGAGTACCGATATAATCAATATAAAATGTAAGATAAAAACAATGTGTAATTTATATTGGACTAGAAACACTTTTTGCTTTTTTCCCCCACTAAGTTTATGAAAGAACAAACTAAACTATAATTTATTTTTTGGATTTAAGTCTGATATTTTCTTCTGTGATTGCTCTTTGGATTTTAAGTTGATATTTTACCTTTGTGATCCAAATTAAATAGAAAACAAAAATAAGAGGAACGATACCCAGCCCTAATAAAACGGTTTTAGCGGAATATTTCAGGCCCCTAAATGCACTTTTTTTCTCAATATCGGAAAACTTTACTAGAAAAATTCTACATAATACCAAAAACTTTCATCAAAATCTATTGATTAGTTATCTAATTATAAGCAAACATACATAGGCACAGAAACTGTCATTTATATACAGTTTTATTTTAAAGAGGGTTCAGAACTTTAAGATCTTGTAGTACTCATTAAAACGAGTAAAAAATCCTAGTAAACATAGGTCCGCAAACCAATTTACACAGAGATACAGGCAATTGTGTATTTCGGTAGCGTAGTGAAAATAAATTGGACACAAAATTAAATGTTATTTGGATTTACATGACATAAATGATTACCTCATCACTACAAAAGGTGTTCTACACGTTTTCCTTCCATTTCCACACAAATTTCACATCTTCAAATCAGACTGTTTCGTATTCTTTGAAAAATCCCTGGCTTCATTTGAATTGTCTGAAAAATATTTCAACTCGCTGTTGTATGTTTAATAAATCAATTAATGTAGACGAGTACACTAAACACTTTAAGTAACCCCATACAAAAAAGTCCAAGGTATTAAGTTTAGGCAACTGGTGGTGGTGGGGAGGTCACGTGACTAGACCTCGACCTATCCATCTTCTATTAAATGTTTCATTGAGGTGATGTCTGACAATTATTGAAAAATGGGGTGGAGCCCCATCATGCATAAGCCACATTCATTGTTTTCCCCTAAGGGTCACATCCCCAAATAAATTGGGTAAAACATTCAGTAGAAAATGATGTCAGGTTGCACCATTTATTCTGTTTGGCAAAACGAGTGGTCCTAATAGTCTGTCTCTTAAAATTGCCAGCCAAACATTCATTGCATACCACTGTTGGTGTCTCGCTCGAGAATTTCTAGAGGATCTTTATCTGCCATACATGTAAGTTCACAATCCCTTCGCTAGTAAATCCAGTTCCATCAGTAAAACAAATGTCAGCGACGAATCCTAGGTTCATAGCTAGTTTCCAATAAGCCATTGGGAAGACACCACTGTTGCTTGATAATCAGGGGGAGTGAGAGCCCGCACTCATTGAATATGGTACGCTTACATAAACTGTTCAAAAAGTATTCTCCAGACCAGAGATGCAATGATAACTTCAATAGCTGCAATTCCTTTTCCACTAGTTCTAGGAATGTTACTTTCTTCTCAAAACACGAACATCCATATCAGGAATAGAAACACTTTTGGGATGCTTAAGATCCATAACACGTGGTTAAAAAGAGCCATCATCACAGAGTCGTTGGTGGATTTTTACTAATAATATATGGAACGTAATTGTTTGATTGGTATACGTTTCCACGTAGGATTGACGTGTGGCAGCAGCATTTCCATTGGCACAGTCATATATAAAATGTTTATCTACCATAGTCGCTTTAGAATAATAAGCTGTAATTATTAATCTCATAAAACACAACTAAAACTTTTTGAACTCCCACAGTAACAAAACTTTGATTAAAATTATTTAGATTAATATCGACCCAGGTGTTATGTTAGGTAAATAAATGACTGTCAAATGCTAACTCATGTGTACGCAGGTGAACAAATGTAAGTTCAATGTCTACAAATGGGGCCAGTTAAATTAAATTACAAAACAAAAATATTAAATTTCCTGTATCTCTGTGGGAAATTGTTTGCGGGCCTATGTTTACTAGGACTTTTTTTAACTCATTTTAATGAGTACTGCAAGATCCTAAAGTTCTTAACCTTTTTTAAATATCTTATATATAAATATAAAGTATTTAAAAAAATCCATACAACACTGTTAGTGTTAACATACTTTTATGTAGGCCTACTGTTATTTTTTTCCTCTTTCGATTATACTTCATTATTTGCAATAGTCCACATACATTCAACTACACTCCGAGATGCATTCACTCGTCTGTCGATTTCATCACGTATCCTTCCATTTTTTTTAAACATTCTGCCCATACACAAAAAAATCATTCGCTTGCTCTGACCGTTTTCAATTTATACCAAGCTGACACTCATTTCCTGATTCATCCTTAATAAAACTATCACCCTAGTTTTGGATACATTTATATCACATTCAAACGATTTAATGGATTATGCAAGTCACTTTTATTCTCAGCCATTAATACGACATCATGTGCGTGTAGCAGCACTCTAACATTCATATTGTCCATTTGTACAGTACATCAACCGCGTCCTCACACAAGCATCTCTCATACACTTATCCATGAATACATTAAACAAGCATGGAAACATTACATAACCTTAATAATTAATAGCCAGAGCTATTATTTATGCTTTTAGTGGGAAATTACTCCATCTAGATAACATATACTGAAAATTGAAAAATGACAAATGGACATGGAAATCGAGCCCGGGACCTTTGGCTTAGTACGCCAATGCTCTTACCACTGAGCTACCAGGATTCGTCCCGTGCCCAGGGTCATTCTTCACTCATATTTTAAGGCAGAGTCTATGATGGACGTGCGGAAATCGTCGGCTACAAATATGTGATTATATTAATATCACGAGCTATTAGATAACGCAGCCATCTGCAACTTGGTAGTTGGCATGTTGCTGCCATTTGTACAGTTATTAAATTGTACGGGATTGCATATTAAGAATTAGCAGCAACATGCCAACTACCGAGTCGCAGATGGCTGCGTTATCTGTTGGTTTGTGATATTAATATAATCACATATTTGTAGCCGACGATTTCCTCACGTCCACTATAGACTTTGCCTTAAAATATGAGTGAAGAATGACCCTGGGCATGGGACGAATTCTGGATAGCTCAGTGGTTAGAACATTGGCGTACGAAGCCAAAGGTCCTGGGTTTGATTCCCGTGTCCAGTTGTCATTTTTCAATTTTCAGAATATGATATTATATAACCTTGTCTAGCACCCTGTTCAATGTCAAACCATTCGCTCAAAGCTTCATCCACCCTAACACATGATTTACGTCCATCATCTAGGCCTACCACAATAATCGCATTTACTAACCATGTGTACACACCATACTCTCTTTTTCTCCAGATCAACAAATGCACAATACACTTTCTTCCTTACTGCCATTCATTTCTCAATCACTTTTTGAAATGCGAATATATGTTCCATGTACCTCTACCTTGCATTAAACCACATTGCACACCCCAAATATGTCCGCAGTTTTTTCACGCACCCTCTTAATAAGGACCCTCTCAAAAACCTTGCCTGGAATACTCAACAAACTAATAGCCCTATAATTATTACATTCCCTTTTACTGCCTTTGCTTTTGCCTTTGTATCAAGGAACAATGACAGCATTCTTATAGTCATTAGGGACATTTGAAATCAAGCATATACATTGAACAACTCATCAATCTGGCAAAAGGTACCATGCCCCCTACACTTAAGCATTTCACTAGAGTTCCCATCTAAACCAGTAGCTTTTCCATTCTTTAACATTTTCATAGATTTTAAATACAATATTTTATTACAAGAATCTAGTGATATTCGCTGTTCAGTGGGGTAGTATATTCCTAAAATAATGTTTTTATCTCAATTCATAACAATTAAACACTTTGCCAAAGTCCTTCTCCCCGACAATATAATAATCAATAGCACTTGTTTTGGTATGACTTTATGTTTGTAACATCTAAGATCTTAGCCATGAGTACTGGAAATATGTAAATTGGTTTGTTAGTAGCGAATAATACTTGGAAACACAATTAATTTCGGCCACCGAATCCATTAGGCACTTAATAGCTAGAACCTCTACTTCTAGCACGAGTTTGGGACCAGTAAGGAGTTTAGTCTGACCTCCATATTCCTCTTCGTCTCTTAACAGCTTCTCATGAAGTTACACTCTTAGAGTTTACGTTCCTATAACCTCTAAGAGATTAGCACCTAGTAGCACCTATATAGAATCTGTGACCTTACTGGAGCCCTTACATCTCAGGATGTTCATTTCTCTCTCATAGAATCATACTGAGCTCGAAAGGATGTGTGGCTTGGTTCTGATTATGAGTTCCTTTAGATGACTGAAATGCATGACTTCAATTTGCAGTTTGCCTATTGGGAGAACGGTTACGGAACTCACGGGCTTGTGGTTGGGGTGAATTTCCCTTAACTATTTTCTCTACCTCCAGTGTAATGGTGTTTTTTTGTGTGTGTTTTTGGGGTGTAATCTCTCCCGGAACAAGAACGGTTGTTTTAGCATGTCTCCTGACCCCTACCTTGATTTAATTTCGAACAACCATTCAAACTAGGGCCTTCTTTAGAATTCCCTGGATTATGTCTATCTTTCCAACAAGGTTCCGGCTGGCTGGGACTACCTTGGAACCTTAGTGGTGATCCCTGGTACACTTCCTCACACTATACTTTTGGAGTCGAGGTGAAACTTGGGACGTACCCCGGTCTCTCCTAAGGTCCTGCCATAAAGTATCCGGCCTCTGTAGTTCAGCACGGAACTCATTCAACGAGTCGTAAGTCTTACCCACCAGCAGGTGGATAAGTAGTTGTTGGGTCACCATATATATAGGCTTGGAATCGGTCATCACCGATTCAAAATTACAGCTGTGGGAGTACATCTCAGCCAATTACCCTTCTAACATGCCTCATTCTTAGAATACCTTAAAGCATGCAGCTTCACTCTCATCTGCACTTGCGTTTCTACTGACCAGAACATGCTGATAAACTTGGTTTTAAAATACTCCCAGCCAGTGATACTATCTTTCCCCACTGACCAACAAGGTACTACATCACCGGTCAGGGAACTACCATCCAGTCTTACCTTTTACTTATCATCACCTCATTTTTCACTAATTAATGTTTTAAACTGTATATTTTTTCCATGTAGTTATCAAAGAACTATATAGTCAATAATTGTTATACATATAAGTTTATTTTCAATTTTAACTACGGTATAAAATGTTGAAATGTTTCAAAGAGAAAATAATATTAACAAAAAAATTATATTTAAAATCTTTCTACTTTGAAATACAGCATTTATTATTTTTTATATTTGTTTACCTATTCATGTAATGCACGTATACACTAATTACGCTAGTGAGTTAGGGATGAGGAAGGAAGGTTTGAATTTAGAGGAAGTGTACTCACATTTGCGTGGAGGAAGAGTGGAAAACCTTTTTGGAAAAACCACCCTCTGTACATCAGACTGAGATTCAAGCCCCAACTTCCCTGTCATTGGCAGACCAGTCTAACAGGAGAGTGACGCCTTAGACCATGTGGGGAGGTAAGTAAGCGGAAGTCTTTTTTTATTTTTGTCCTACTTTTCCTTTAGTTACTACTTCATTCTAAAATAAAGTTATTGATATAGGTTCACAAATCACAAATACCAATTAACATAATATTGTTACAACCAGAAAATTTGACAAAATTGGCGACTATAAAAACACAAGCAGCAAAGAAAACAAAAGTGCGTGCTTAAGCGTGTGCAAACGTAGCTTAGAGTTTTAGCCTTGTACCTATATTGATAAAATGCATTTAAGCTGGGCTTATGAAATGTTTTTGGTGGTTATAACTGAAACACAAGGATTTTTTTCAATATGATAAATTTCTTCAGAAAACCTGCACAGTTTTTTTTACAGGTAGTCATTTTGTGGTCACCCCTTATAATGATGTCATCCTGTGATGACCATACACCTCCCCCCTTCACCCCAGGGACACCATTGTATTTTTATCTTTCATAAATTATTAGCGTTGAGTTGCTTTGTTTTGAAGGTCATTAATACATACCATTATTTAAAAGGGTTTTGATAACTAAATATTTTAAATTTTAATAATTTGTGTTTTTAAAGGCACAGTGAAAATACAACTTTTAATTTTATATTAGTTATAATTATCTGGGGCGTACGAATATAGGTTAATTCATGACTATGAAAGGAAGGGGGCCTAATATACTAATGGTAATGCCTTAGACCATGAGGGAATCCGAAACCAGGATCGTTCGCTTAGTAGGCATAAACTCTCTCGACTGAGCTAATATGTCGGATATTGTAGTAGGCTAATAAAGTAGTTGATTAAGCACTAAGTATGAAACATACTAATTTATTGTAATTTTTTTACGATGGTAAATAATTTTCAAAAATAAAAAATAAGTTTTCTCAACATAACAAAACCATGACCAAATTGTTTTGTTTTGGAGGAGGCTTAATGACTATGCGAATAGTAACGCGATTCATACCGACGTTACCAGTTAATTATTTTAAGTACATTAACTGAATATATTCACATGAGGCCATAACAAGGAGGATGTTTTGGGGTTAACCCTACCCCCCCAAGAATGTTAATTACATTTTAATTTTTGTATTCCTACTCTATCCTTTAAAATTAATATCACATATAGCCTCAATATGTTTGTTTGAATATTGAAAAATCTAGTAGATGCTACTACCTCCAACTAATCAGGGGTGTTGGAAGGAAGCCTGAAAATGCCTTCCAGACTAGGCTTGGCATAACTCGTGCTTGAAGGTTAGTTTACCAGCTGCCCTGCACGTTGTGTGGAGTCCCTGAGGACCTGTGTTGACCAGGAGTGTTCTTGCAACAAGCGTTGTCTGAGTCCCTCGGGAGCCATCTGAGAACACGAACAAATAAATCCAAACTGACCATCAGTGTAGCGCCGTGCCTTGCCCGGCTGATAACAAGACATCCGAGCTTTACCAAAACATACATTCCATTATCATGGTATGGTCCTGCAAAGCAGGAAGCGTGCGTCGTAGCTTTGGATAAGAGGGGAAATAGGGAGGGAGAGAAATTGGTATGAGTGAGTGGTTACTGTTTTTGACAAGCTTTTTCAGTTGGATTTCAATAGTTGTCAGGATCTCGCTTATTTTCTTCGTAAACAAAGGCAGCTCTATCTAACCATTGGGTTACGTATCAAGGTTGGTAATTCATTCTGAATATCCTTGTAGACATTTTAGCCTAATTGAGATTTTGTGGATATTTCTTGAAAATAATTATTGTTCCCTTAATTCACATATTATGATGACTATGCGAATAGTAGCGCGATTAATATTGACGTTACTAGTGAATTATTTTAAGTACATTAACTGAATATATTCACGTGAGGCCATACCAAGAAGGATGTTTTGGGGTTAACCCTACCACCACCCCCAAGAATGTTAATTACATTTTAATTTTTGTATTCCTACTCTATCCTTTAAAATTAATATCACATATAGCCTCATTATTGATCCAATTATGGTTTAAAACACTTCACATTGTTAAAAGAAAGAAGTCTTGTTAGCACTCCCTTGACACATCTACTCTTGAGGGACTTCACCACCAGCTACCATTGGTAGAACTCCCCCTCCCCTTTTCCCAAAATACAATTCCATGTACGGCTCTGCATTCGCAAACTCTTTAAAGACATGCTCAAAATATAATGCACCAATATGTGGGCTGGTAATTTACGAAACGTATGGACTCTCTAGCGTGTAATAGTAATGGATACGGGTCCGACACCTTAGCTCTGTGGGTTGTGTGTCTGTCTACCAAGCTCAGGGTCCCGGGTTCGATTTCGGACATTGCCGAAAAAGGTTATCATTGGTTTAATGCGGTTTTGTCCTTTCATAGTGATGAATTAACAGCCGGGAGATGGGTGTTGTGTCTGATCTAGATTAAGTTAGATTAAAAGTATTGTGCTGATATAATCGAACGGTTCAGAAAATGCACGTTAATATCGCAAATAACTGAGATAAAAATGGTGGATACGAGTATATACGTTAGGATATCATCCAATATTTGAATTAAAATTGTTGGTAGTCTTAAATTTTTCATTGTATTTCCATTATTTGAACAAAGTTTATTGATAAATCCATATTAATGCTACCAACAACTTTGGACATACCGTATCGATGTTAATCTCATCTTGTCTGGTTTGATGACAGTGGCTAGGTCAGGATTTGAATCCAGGCTGTGCGTCGACAACTTAAGGTGGTTTCTCCTAAAAAAAAATACCTCTAGCCCTCCACAAAAATGCGGGTGCATTTATTATAAATTATGTATAACATCCATACTCAATTCGCGAAATTATAAACGTGTAGGCTGGGTGGGTAATATGGCGCATAAATATAATATATTAGGTCTTACATTTTCTTTTGGATACAAAAAAAAAGTTGATGAAAATATTTTCTTTATGCTTTTATACTTTACAATATTATCGCGATATAATCTTTTTATTACTGTATGCAAATAAAATTAATGGACATGATTTAAAGAAATATCTTGCCAACTAATATATATTTAAAAGAGAATTTATTAAAGATGTATTTTTGAGCTAATACAAAATTATTGTCATGTTTTCATTTTTTTTATTAGCACCGCGTCTTACTACATGTTAGGGTTATACGCTAATGTTATAATTAAAATGTAATAAAAATACGAAGTATATATATTTTGTATTAATATTTTTAATTGGTTTGAAAGCTCTCTCAATATTTAAGTATATAAAAATATGTTCAAAATAATTTTGCTAAGTTATGTTAGATGTAAATAGGACATTGTGCTTAGAAAGTTCCATCAAAAGAATGTAGTATTAAATTTCAATAAAGCTGAATAAAAAAAGATTAAACAGTTTTATTTGTAAAATATGTACAAATTATTTTATGAATTTAAATAGCCTGTATTTTAGTATTAGGCCTACAAGTAGCTTAATAATGTTTGTTCTTTCATTTAACTAGGGAACACAGCTGTAAACATAATTATTTCTACTAACTTCCCGTCAGATTTTTCAGTTTTGGGAGATTGGGAATCGAATCCCGACCGGGTGTACTGATTGTTATTTTTCCTAAATGGTTTCCTACTTTCCCTCCATGTTAATACTAGTACATATCTTCTTAACTCTACCTTCCTCTTCCCTACTCTATTATTATAAGTAAATGCGGATGGCTCAGGCGGCTACGACAAGGTTCAAATGAATTAACTATGTATTAATTACATTAATTTGAGGGAAGAAAGAAAACAGAAAAGGGCGGGGGAGATTTGTAGGCCTGTGTAAATACTGTTCTGCTTAATATTGTGTTCTGGATGTATGTTGGCCATAGTCGATAGGGCGATTAAACTTTCATAATTGAATATTATATGTAATAGCTTATTTGTGGTCTCACAATTTTATAAATTCAAGATTGAATTTACAATGGTTATGCATATCAAATGCCAAATAAAGAATAGGTAGGTATAGTTATGTACTTGTTTTAAATTATCCCTTCATTATATTTAAAAAATAATGATACTATTTTATTTTGGAGTAAATAAATATCAATATATTTAATATATGATATTTATAGAAAAAAATTAAATTCATAATTTATAAAAATAAGTTGAATTATAGTTGGTTGTGTTTAGGAAAGCATGGTGATATTTGGGTCGTTTAAACTCTGGGGACGATTTTAAATCTTAATACGGCTGTACAAAAGTTTAGTCTAGTCAAAATTTATAAATTTAACCAAATATGCTGAATGATATTCACTAAAATTATCTCTGGAAAATCTAGATTTGTAGAGATCGGGCTTCGAATCCCAGTCAAGCGTAGGCCTACTGAGGGCGTTTATTCCTAAATTGTTTCCCACTCTTACTCCACGAAAATGTGGATACATGTATTCTTAAATTTCAACTTATCCCTGTTTAATCCTCAATGAATATGTGTGTACAAGCCAAGCGGGTACTAAGATGCGGTGAAAACCAACACAAGACACAAGGGGGGAGAGAGATGTAAATAAAGGATTGGAAAGGAAAGGTTAGCTATAAAACACAGAACTGGAATATTATGTTCAAAGAATGCTATATTATATACGTAGTTTTTTCCCTAAGCATTGATATGTGCAGTTTGTATTCAAAATAATTTAATATAAATATAGTATGCTCCAAAATTGAGAAACATCACAAAAAGTTTTTACTAAACAATCATATAATAGGTATTAAAAATATCCAATTAATTTTGATATATTAGACATTATTACACCATTTTGATAAATTATAAGACCTCAGAAGTCCCGCACCCGGGGAAGCGGAGGGAGGTGGCAGTGGACCCTATCCCCACCACAAGACTTCAAATAAACCTTAAATTCATTTTAAAAAATTTGCCAGCAAAGGAGGAACGCTCCAAATGGCTTTTTCAAAAAATTTCTGGGAAAATATCAATCTAAATAGATTCTAGAAGCATCCAATTTTTCAAAATGTTCTGGGGAGTATTATTTAAAATATTTTTTGGATGGCATCTAATTTTCAAAAGATTTCCAGATTAGGACCATACCAAAAGCTTATATGGGCATCTAGTTTTCAAAAAATCTCCAGGCAAAGACCATTCAGAAAGCTTTCAGAGCGTCTAGTACTTAAAATTGTCCGGACAAGGACTACTCCAAAAAGATTCTAGAATCATCATAATTTACAACATTTTCTTAGGAAAGATCCCTCCAAATAGCTTCTATGTGCATCAATTTTTATTGTAAGATATTCCTGGATATTCCTTTCGAGTTGGAGGGCGAAAAGTTTTATTTTTATAACTTCCCCTTATACAAACAATTTAAAACACCAAAATACTAAAATTTTGTGTTGAAAATATTATGGTAAGCCTAACATTACACACATTGAAAGTGACCCAAAAGCTACAAATTGGAAAAAAAAAATCCTAAGTAATAGCTTTAATATATTGTATCTAAGCTAAGGCCACTTACATTATTGAAATTGCTACCCTTAGTTACTACAAAAATAATTGAAATCACATTTAGAATCATTTAATCTCGTGCTACCAGGCCAAGATCTCCTCGGCCATGTTGATCTTCTTATGGACTCCTTCCACCGCCACACCGGGTGCCATAGTTTCAGATACGGACTTCAATTCCTGAAAAAAAAAGTATTATTTCCATTACAATCTTCAAGGGTAGTTTCATTTCAAATTGATTAAAATATAATGAATATTAAAAGGAGATTAATAGGGCAAGGCCTGTCTTCGCTCTCGGTGGTTACGGAGCTGTGCCACCTAACTCCCCCTTTCCTTTAAAGTTTGATTCTGGCCACAACCTTGATTATTGGCACCCCATCCCCCAAAGAAAGCTTCTGGGTGTATCACTAGATCTTACAGCTCAACATATCGAAACAATATAATTAGTGTATAGGAGTGGAGATAAAATACATAAATTAATGAATAGAAATAGACCTACGTTCACATAATTTAAATAAATACACTTTTCATTACTGTAATGAACGATTTATTCAATTATGTAGGCCTAGAAATAAAACTAGCTTACGATTACTGAGATGAAAATCAACCAGCAAATAAACTCATTGGAGTCGTTACAATGAGAGCTCTGGGAAGGCTTTCATTAAAAACGAATATCTTGAGATTAGTTTCTTTTATTAAAAATAGATTATTCTAGTAGCAAAAGCATATTATAGTAGCGAAGTTGAACAAACTCAATTTTGTACTTTCTGAATAGGTAAGTACTTAGAAATCTGAAATTTGTCTTCCTACATACTCGGAGAAATATGAGGATATGCACCTTGGGAATTAGGTTTTAACTTATTTTATCTGTTTTGAGATCGATGCCTTAGACCGCCCTACACGCGGTTCAGATAGCAACGAAGAAACCTCGAAAACCAATAAACCTAGAAAATAACACTTTGCATATTTATTTTAGGATATATGAAGGTGTGATCTTTGAGGGTTTATATATTTTTTCACCTTTGTGAGCCTGATGTCTTATAGCGCTTGACCACAGATTTGGATATGGCATAGCTCATGGACCAAGAAACAAAGAAAGCTGAAACTACTCGTTTTGGTTGTAAGTATATATATTCACAATGCAGTGGTAAGGATAGAGAAGGTTGAATTTATAGGAAGTGTGCCCATACTTGCATGGAGGGAAATGGAAAACCATTTAGGATAAAACACTATCATTCCACCCTACCGAGATTCGAGTCCCAATCTTCCCTTCATTGGTGATGCCTCAGACCAAGGTTATCAAACTCTTTTGATCATAAGACCCACATTGAAAATTGAAAATACTGAGGAGGCTACATTAAAAAATGAATGGTACAACTCAATCGCATTAAATTTCTCATATTGTGTATTATAGATTCAAAGAAAATGTTCAAAAATATGTTATCAGTAAACTCCCCTTAAATAAGTTTTACTCATAAAACTAAACATGAAAATAAACACAGAAAAAAACTTGAATTATAAACTTTTAAGCAAGTTGTTCAAATAATCTTAACAAATTTCAGATTTTCAAAAATAAGTTATCTCTACCTTAGAATTATTCGGAATTTGTAGAAATAAAAACGTATTCTTATTTCTCATGAAATTTATTCCCAGATAGCCATTTTAACTCAATCTTTAAAGTCAATTAAAAAAAGTCAGATTTTCTATAATTTGTCGTAAGTAATCTACCATTATTTTAGAAAAATAAAGATTTATTATTCACTATCATGTAAAATGCTCCCCTGATACCAATTCTGAAAATAATCTATATAGATATTTTTTTTAAATATTCAAAAATTACAAAAATATATCTTCAGTTATTTACGTTAAAATAGTTTATGTTAAAAAACCAATATATATATATACAAATAAATAAATGGTACGGAAATACGCACGGACTTTTTCACTCTATTGTTTAAAAATGGAGATATTTACTTAAAACTCGTAACATATGTGAAACGAAATAATATACATTAGCAAACCCAAGCATAAATTGCACTATATTTATGTAAAACATTTTTTAAGTCCAGGTTTTAAATTTTATAATTTTATTTTTAAAGAATTAATGTCATTTGTATGTTTGGACTGATAAAAAGATCCACAAGGGTCATCACTTCGTATTAAAATTTCTACTTCTGGTTAAAATTTTCAACATTTTATTAGGTGTTGCACATCTTCATGTCATCGCATTGCTATTAAATTCTTCATTTATAATTATTGTGACCAATAAATAATGTAAATATTGACTATTGAGTTTAAAATGGAGATAGATCATTGTTGTACAAACATTTCAACTAAGAGGTTTTAAGGAAAAATAACATAAACTTTTTGGAGAGACTTACTT
Organism: Timema genevievae; assembly: GCA_902155825.1. Lineage (NCBI taxonomy): Eukaryota > Metazoa > Arthropoda > Insecta > Phasmatodea > Timematidae > Timema > Timema genevievae. The sequence goes on from CABFWO010003441.1 coordinate 82,218, forward strand.
ATATTTAATTACTCTATGGCATTGGATAATTATTGCGTTAAAACTTAAGTAGTATCTCTTTACAACTAAATCTCACAAAATAGTATTAATATATTTGCCAATATCTCAGAAACTGTTGGTTTTATAAAAATATATTTCATATAAAGTTTTTTATTTTTAATAGTACTACAATTTTTCAATGATAAGTTATTTATTATCTCAAATAGTTGTGGAGATACGGAAATTTCCTCTTCTGTAAAGTACCCTAAAAGTCATTTTCATGGGAAAATGAAAATAGCCAGTTTATTTATAATCTTAATCAACGCCTAGATATGAATTTTAATCGAAATCGTTAAAGTCCATTTTGAGAAAATCGATTTTTTCTCTTTTCGCCCTTTATTAAACTACTATTAATTTTAAGTTTGAACAGAAACACCTACTGTCGGCATTGCAAAGACCACTTTTTAGGGTTCGGGAGTCATGAGACGTCGTAATCCATTAACATCTCAGGTTAGGGTTTTTATTACGGTCGCAATACTTTACCTTTTTTGTTCGAAAAGTTAAAAAATATAAATATTTGCGTATAGTTTGAAAGTTATTAGTTTTATAAAAATATGCCTCGAATAAAATATTTGTATCATAAATAGATCTACATATTTGTAATGATAAGTAATTTCATATCTCAAATAATTTCGGAGATATGATAAAAAATGTTAATTTACGCATCTAACCTTAAAGCCATTTTGCCGAAATATTTAGAGTAGCCATTTTGTTTATAATATTTAGAAATGTTTAGAAATGAAATTTAATCAAAATCGTTATAGCCGATTTTGAGAAGATCGACTTTTTCTCTTTTTGCCCTTCAGTAAACTACTCTTAATTTAAGGGTCGGATATCCAATTCCAAAAACCCCTCGGGGAAATCCTATGAAAACCCTAGATACCATGATTTAGCCCGATCGGTAAAATAGTTTAGACATTAGTGGGTGGTAACGACAGAAAGATAGATGGAAATTCAAAAACCACTTTTTTGGACTCGAGGGGTTATGAAACGTCGATATTGATCAAAATCTCGAGTTCTATTTTTTGACCGTCACAATACTTTCTCTACCTGTAAGATAGCGAGAAAGTAAAAGTTATTTTTTACGTAAAAAAATTTTAAAATGGCAATTTGAACCAAGTCACTAAAGCTATTTTTTAGCTATTCAAATTAAAAAGTTATCAGAATCGGAAGTTAAACAAATTTAAATCAAAACAAGTTGTTTATTATTATTATTATTATTATTATTATTATTATTATTAGTGTCTTACTAACCGTTCGGGTTATACTCACTTACGCTAATGTGTAATGGTAGGGTGATTGTGAGATGAAATTGAACAGCTACAGTTTAACGTGGGATCCGATAGATCTGTGCCAGTACCGAGGATTGAACGCCGGACCCCGAGCACAGAGATCCGACACCTTACCCCTAAACCACCAGGTCACCCATAAAAATAAGTGAACTACAAGATGTAAAAGGGCATATCTAGCACAATTGAAAACAATTATTTTTTCATCAAACGCATGCAGAAACATGTAAATCTTATCTTGATGTAAGACTTGATATGAAGGGGCATCACGCTTTATTTTCTGCAAGGGATCCACATTTTAAATTTAGTTCTAAATTCTTTGGGATATATTTCAAATAGCATTTTAGTTATAATTTTGGCCAGCCCCATATTTGTCACGTCAAATTGTCCCATGATGCCCATTTGAAACCAAATCGTTAGGGCCATTTTCAAAATATTTATTGTTTTTGAAAATCAATCATTCTATATAAATAAGGAAATGGTTAATTTTGGAAAATATATCAAATACAGGATGGTCAATTTAAACAACTTAATGTGTTTTATTCCCAACCTGACATACACTTGTTTTAACTGGAAATACTTTTAAAGTGACACATTATTTTGTGTTTTATACTAAAAAGAGTAAAGTCCTTCAAAATAATATCGATTGAAAAATTGTTTGAAATATTATATATGTTGACGTAGATATTGGCAGAATAGTTTCAAGAGAACGCTGCAGCTGAAAAACATGGAATGGATGGACAACACAAATTACTTTTAATAGAATTGACAAATTGACCACTTTGGCACAGTGGTGCTGTATCTGATACTTCAATATTCACATGTACAGTTCTTTTCTCGTCTAAAGTTTTTTTTTTTAACTTTCATAGAAACTATTATTTATAACTTTCATGGCCATAGCATGTTTTGTGTTGGATCTTCTTTTAATCAAACATTTTTTATTTCATTTATTCCATGTAAGTAAGGCGTGATTAATTGTGTCAAAAATTACTTGCAACTCTGTCATAGGAAAGTTAATGTGCGGCACACCAAAGATTTAAAGGAGGGTAGGAGAGAGGATGAGAGTGACGCCACTGGGTAAAATCCTCATGATTTGTGCCAAACATTTGCTACGGATTACTTCCGTTCACGGATATTCATATGAATACGAGTACATGCTAAAAATAAGTATGTGACACTGAAAAAAAGCCCGTGTGCGCAAAGGCAAAGGTCATGGATTAGATTCCAGTGTCCAGGTGTTATTTTTAATTTATATTTAAACAGTAAACTAAATATGATTAATAGGTAATTTTTTAAAAAGAGATCGTTTATTTAATATGCGAGAATATTGATCAAATACAAGCCTTCCTTAGTGCTTAAACGACCATTTAAACATTACGAATCTGCCATCGGCTATATATATATATATATACATACACACACACACACATCATACATAGGCCTACGCCCTACTTTAAAATAAAAACATGTTTATTAAAAAAAACCGAAGGAGACTAGTAAATATACATAGCTATAGTTTTCTTCATGCTTAGTAATTTAATTACAGGCAAGGGTAATCGATATTCAAGAATTACTATAAAGACGTGACACAATTCTCGGCTAAATTTCAGGTCAAAGCATTTGAGATGTAACATGTTCATTAACCCTTGTTGAAATAGTTTGTTTTTAGTTGCTAGATCGTATTTTAAATTTGATTTATTTTTAATTATTTAATATGTTTGCGTTCTGTTTTCGATATTTCAAGGAGCACCCTTGCTATATTTCAATTGATGTTACGTTCCGTGTAATATTTCAGATAGAGAACTGACTGCTAGCAAAGTAAAATGTTTGCTTTAATGTAACAAGAAGTGAAAAGAGAAGTTTTTATTGGAACTGCATCAGTCCCACTTGGAGATTAATAATGATGTTGCTCTTACCTATCACCTGTTCCAGTTCATGGTAGTGGTGTTTGACAATGCAGATGTTTAAGTGCCAGTTTTTTACTTTTTATGATGTTTCACTCAGCTACTATCTGTTCCAGATATTGTAGTGGTATTTGACAATGCAGAAATTTTGGTGTCTATTTTTTAAATTTCTTGATTTTGTTCAGACTTAATATATTCTTCAGGATATGATGAATGCAGTGTTGGCCAATTAAACGTGGTGTCGCCATTATCCTCTTTTCTTTGATGATATACTGATAATACCTACTGTATTTGTTACTGTGGATGGTGGCTTATGTGTTGGACAGCACCAACATTTTTAAAACATTTTGACATTGATCTTGTTATCATAATAGGCTACTTAATATTTGTTCCAGATCATAGTGTATGGGTTAATGGACAACGCAGACGTTCCACTGTCAGTTTTTTAAATTTATTTTAATGTTATCATATGTTACTATGTGTTCCAGATCATGGTTGATAATGTGGTCGACCAAAAGGTGATGGTTCCAGGCCTAGGCTTGTCCATCCTGTTCTCAACGTGGTCAGACTTATCTCCTCTAGATGTGCTAGTGGATACTAATTTGAATGAGTGGGCGGTCAGCGACTGTTCTGCTTGCTCAGGTCAGAGACTGAGAAAGTAACATCGATTTAATGTATATGATAGGGAACAAGGAATTTGACATATTTTAAATATCATTATAATTTATCGTATTTATATAACTTTCAAGAAGAAATATTTTTCCATTTAAAGCTAGAAATTTAGAGAAGAGTTTTAACTTTGATTACGAGAGTGGCATTTAAAATTTGATGGTAAATAATGTAAAAACTATAGCGTGTTGATTTACAGTTTATTTTCAAGTCGTATCAATCTAGGCCTTCTATATTTAACATCCTTATTTGATCATAAACATAAGCAATACAGACTTACTTAGATATTATGAGCTTCTCTGCACTAACGAAATTATTCATTATTCACAGTGAAGCCTCTCTTTTTACTTGACAAGTCATTGAATCAATGTTTGCCCGCAAATAAAATATTTTACCATACCCACCTCGGTGCCATAGTTAGCTAACGCGCTAGACATGTTGAGCTCGACAGCTGAAGATGGGGAGATCAAGGTTCGAAACTCTCTTAGGTGAACTAGGAGTGGTTTTTAATAAATGGTTTTCCCCTCTCCCTCTACGCAAACATGGATTCACTTTTTCTAAATTCAACCTTCCCAATTCCTAATCAATTAGCTTAATTGGTACTTAAACGTATAACCTGATTGGTTATATATTTATATATAAATGTACTTATAATATATATTATTATAATATATAATATACATATATATGCATATATTATTATAATATATAATATACATATATATGTATATACATGTGTATATATGTATGTTTTTTTAGGATTATATCAATACTCGCTATAGGAAAGGGTTATTCCATTAATATCAAATTATTGTTTTTCCTGAAGTTTATATTAAATTGTTAGTGGTAATAAATTTACAAAATATTTCACTCATACTTTTTTGATAAACGTGCTATGAGCGATCTTCTAATCTTAGAGTATGGGAGAGCACACGCGTTGATTAAGAGGACGGCCAGACTGAGCGAGCGACTAAAATATAAAATAGAACACATTGGTTGTAATGAGAGGAGGTCAGACTGGAGCGAGCGAGCGACGGAGCGCGCGCGCTTGAAAGATAGAACTGGCTCTATTTACCAGTACTGTCTAGTTTACAGGGGCTAGGTAATATTATTGTATGTTGGTTCATTGAGTGCTAGGAAAACTTCTCATTTTGGCATTTTTACTAACATCGATAGGCTTAGCACACTTGCTACTAACGGCCAAATTTAATTGGTAAGATCATAAACCATACCTACATGTGTGTATATATATATATGTATATATATGTAAAACTTTTATGTTAAAATACTTCAATGTTATCAAAGTAGGCATTTACAAATAAGAATCACCATTAGCGTGGAGAGAGGATGAGAAAACCACAACAATAAATCACTTGTTAAAA